>CAUYLG010015537.1:0-128992 GCA_963573385.1 Cacajao melanocephalus | reverse complement strand
ATGCAAGATTGTTGCATAGGTACACACATGGCAGTGTGATTTGCTGCCTTCCTCCCCATCACCTATATCTGGCATTTCTCCCCATGCTATCTCTCCCCAACTCCCCACCCCCTGCTGTCCCTCCCCTATTTCCCCCCAACAAACCCCAGTGTTTGATGCTCCCCTCCCTGTGTCTATGTGTTCTCACTGTTCAACACCCACCTATGAGTGAGAACATGTGGTGCTTGATTTTCTGTTCTTGTGTCAGTTTGCTGAGAATGATGGTTTCCAGCTTCATCCATGTCCCTACAAAGGACACGAACTCATCGTTTCTTATGGCTGCATAGTATTCCATGGTGTATATGTGCCACATTTTCCCTGTCCAGTCAATCATCGATGGACATTTGGATTGGTTCCAGGTCTTTGCTATTGTGAACAGTGCTGCAATGAACATTCGTGTGCATGTGTCTTTATAGTAGAATGATTTATAATCCTTTGGATATATACCCAGTAATTGGATTGCTGGGTCAAACGGAATTTCTATTTCTAGGTCCTTGAGGAATCGCCACACTGTCTTCCACAATGGTTGAACTAGTTTACACTCCCACCAACAGTGTAAAAGTGTTCCTATTTCTCCATGTCCTCTCTAGCATCTGTTGTCTCCAGATTTTTTAATGATCACCATTCTGACTGGTGTGAGATGGTATCTCAATGTAGTTTTGATTTGCATTTCTCTAATGACCAGTGATGATGAGCATTTTTTCATATGTTTGTTGGCCTCATTTATGTCTTCTTTTGCAAAGTGTCTGTTCATATCCTTTGCCCACTTTTGAATGGGTTTGTTAGTTTTTTTCTTGTAAATCTGTTTTCGTTCTTTGTAGATTTTGGATATTAGCCCTTTGTCAGATGGGTAGACTGCAAAAATTTTTTCCCATTCTGTTGTTTGTCGATTCACTCTAATGACTGTTTCTTTTGCTGTGCAGAGGCTGTGGAGTTTGATTAGGTCCCATTTGTCTATTTTGGCTTTTGTTGCCAATGCTTTTGGTGTTTTGGTCATGAAGTCCTTGCTTACACCTATGTCCAGAATGGTTTTGCCTAGGTTTTCTTCTAGGGTTTTTAAGGTGTTAGGTCTTATGTTTAAATCTTTAATCTATCTGGAGTAATTTTAGTGTAAGGTGTCAGGAAGGGGTCCAGTTTCTGCTTTCTGCACATGGCTAGCCAGTTTTCCCAACACCATTTATTAAACAGGGAATCCTTTCCCCATTGCTTGTTTTTGTCATGTTTGTCAAAGATCAGATAGTTGTAGATGTGTGGCATTGCCTCTGAGGCCTCTGTTCTGTTCCACTGGTCTATATCTCTGTTTTGGTACCAGTACCATGCTGTTTTGATTACTGCAGCCTTGTAGTATAGTTTGAAATCAGGTAGCGTGATGCCTCCAGCTTTGTTCTTTTTGCTTAGAATTGACTTGGCTATATGGGCTCTCTTTTGTTTCCATAGTATTTTGAATTTTCAAGGGCTTTTATTCTCTTTTTTAATTATTTTATTTATTTTATTTTATTTTTTTATTTTTTAGACAGAGTCTTGCTCTGTCACCCAGGCTGGAGTGCAATGGCATGATCTCGGCTCACTGCAACCTCCACTTCCCAGGTTCAAGTGATTCCCCCACCTCAGCCTCCCAAGTAGCTGGGTTTACAGGTGTGTGCCATCACACCCAGCTAATTTTTGTATTTTTAGTAGAGGCCAGGTTTCACCATGTTGGCCAGGCTAGTCTTGAACTCGTGACCTCAGGTAATGCACCCACCTCAGCCTCCCAAAGTCCTGGGAGTACAGGCATGAACCACCATGCCTGATCTGGATGTTCCATTTTATAGCTTACTATTTCACAGTGTTCACAGATACCAGACTTAAAAGGTTTAGGATTTTCTTGAAATTTTATTTTGCTTTCTGCAGTCTGTTTTCCTCTACTATGGCTGGTTGGGTGGTTGATTCATTTATGTCTCTGTCTTTCATGTTAGAAGCTCCCCTTTGATGTCAAGTGATGCTAACCTATCTACTCAGACATAATAGTAAAGGAACCAAAATGGTAATTTCAAGTTCTGTGTGTATGGGTGAGGCTCATCTACCAGTGGACTTCACAGTGGGCTGATCAGGTGGGGATCCAGCTCTTTCATTGGGGAAACTTTGTTAGTAGGTCTTTCCTCTTGGCCTCATCAGTATCCCCAGAGGAATCTTCCATTCTTCTTCCTGGAGGCTATAAGCTTGTCTGCCATCATGCTGGCTGCTGAGCAGGAAAAGCAAGTTGGAGGTTTTGCCATCCACAGGTAGATGTCCACTTAGTGCCCATTTTCAGTATAGTGCCGTATTCTCAACTGCACCTGACATCTCCAAAGCTAGCATTTCCTCATTTGCGTGTCCCATCCACTCCCACTATAAGGGAGATAGTAGCCCAGCTTGTGTAGCAATGGGGTAGACATCTGGGAGTCTCACTGCTCCTCAGACAGATAGCCAAGATGTGTGTCCTATTTTCAGCCCCACCCCTTGAAGCTTTGTCGTTGGCTGGGGTAATACCCAAGGGTCAGTGCGTCATGCCAAGGAAATCAAGGACATGGACACACACAAGGAGTCAGTTTAAGAGCGAAGGTCTAATAGGCAAAAGAAAGAGAAAGGAAAATAGCTCTCTCTTCTGCAAGAGAGAGGGGTGCCCCAATGGGACCTCTGGCTCATGACAAAGTACACAGGGTTTTACAGACAGGCTTGAGGAAGCGGTGTCTGATTTACATAGGGTCCAAAGATGGGTTGGACCAAGTGTGATATTTATATAGCATGTGAGGAAGCTGGCCACCCCACCTTAATCTTCTTAGGCAAATGGAGTCTTTGCCTGACCAGGGTCATGTTGTCTGCTCCCAACTGCACACTTGGTTGGCAAGGAAAAGGGAAGATGGAGTCATCATTTTGAACATACCTAGTCCCCAAGTAGCCCCTTTCTTATCGGCACAACTGCCAGCATTCACCCATGCAAGCTTCTAGCCTGCTTTCCTACGTCTGCAGCTTGATTTTACTGACTGCTCTTTGTTAGAAAAGAAAATGATGTGGAAGCTACTTTTCATTAAAAGGAAAACCTTACCAAGGACTTCCTTACCCTCCTAAATAATTCCTTTTTAACTCCTATATCACCCTCATCCACATCTTCAGGGGTATTCCAATAGGAGTTCTGCATTAAGAAATCTATTAGCTCCTTCTCACTGGGTACCACCCCCCTTTTGAGGTTTAAATTTCAACTGTCTCTGCTCTTCCAAGTAAATTACAACTGACTTGACTGATCACCCTCCAAAATTTTCTTGGCATTCGGGATCTATTTCTATATCCTCTCTAAAACTCTTTGTCCTTATGCATTTAGGGTTTTATTTGTTGTCGTGTTTCCACTGTCATTTTGAGGCTTTGAGAAGGAAGAAAATATAAAGGCATATGTTTTCGATATCGCTACCCATGACGCAGAGATGTTAGAAGGTGGGCAAGTACCTGAGGGGAGAAGCACAAGAAACTGCAGGCAGTCTGCGGGACTCACTCGATGACTGCAGCAGCCTCTGGTTTTCAGGGGCCTCCGTACCGCTGGCTGACTGTCTGACACAGTCGGTATTCAGTAATGTGGCAAGTCACGAGGAATTCGCTGCATGTGTATTCAAACCAGTGACACTTTCACAAAAAGCAGCTAAGGAAGGTGCTGTTGAATTGGAGAAAAAGAATCCGCCTCAGTTAGAGCAAGCAAAAGTCTGCCGGAAAAGCACTGACTGCCAAGATCTGGATAACCCTCTCCCACACCATTCCCCCATTACTGGAGTTAATTCTGAGGAAGGAGGAGAGGGAGGCAATCTTGAGTGCTATTGAGAAATAGCCCGGGGTAGCAGACTTCACAACAGCAGCCCCAGCTTGGACTCCAGGAGTCAAGGTGGACATGACTCCAGCACCTGCGTTTGAGTTCCTGAAGGAGGAAAACAGGGGATTCCTCATACCCAGTCACAGGGATCCCCCCACAAGGGCAGGATGTGGTAAATGACTACACCTACTACCTTGCTTCCAGTGTGGACAGAGAGCCCCAGACAGGGGAGCTGTGTCTCAAAGAGGATAAGTTGCCCCCTTGCATCTGGCAAACCAAGGGCAGATGGGGCAGGTTCTGAATGAGGACAGTGTAGTAGCCCCCTGTGTGCCCAGTGCTCTGAGACCCAGGGTTGGGGCATTTTCTTAGCGATAACCAGAGAAGCCTCTTTCTAGAAGGGGAGCTGAGCAACTCCATGTGGAATTTCTGAGAGGTGGACCCCTGATTTGATGTGAATGCTCACCCTTTTCTTCTGATGCTAAGCATCTAGAAACTGCAGTCATCCTGAGAGCTAAGTCATGCCAGATGGGAGTCAGAAAATGGGAGAAGAGCCTGGAAGAGTAGCCCTTGTCCTCCTGAGTAAGCAAGCTGGCTCCACATCACATCCTTTGGGAAAGCTGTTGTTCTTTTTTTTTTTTTTTTTTCCAGAGGCAGGGTCTCTGTTGTCCAGGCTGGAGTGCAGTAGCACTATCGTAGCTCAATGCAGCCTCCACTTCCTGGGCTCAAGCAACCCTCCTGCCACAGTTTCCCAAGTAGCTAGGAGCACAGGTGCAAACCACCACACCAGGATGATTTATTTTTATCTCTTACTTTATGTAGAGATGGGATCTCCCTTTGTTGCCCAGGCTTGTCTCAAACTCCTGGCCTCAAGCAATCCTCCCATCTCAGCCCTGCAAAGTGCTGGGATTACAGATGTGCGCCACCTCACCTGGCCAAGCTGCTTCTGCTTTCTACAGAGTGGCAGAACTCACGTCAATGAGGAAATTGTTCACACAACTGCCTTTCCACTCATGAAGCTGAGTAAGGGAGGAAGGAAGGAAAGACGCAACGGCAGACACTGTTGGTGCCTTGCCCATAGCCCCTCCGATCCCTGGACCGTTCACTGTGCTCATCAGCTTCCCATGTGCCTTCACTGCCAACAGCCTGCACCGGCATCTCTTGGTGGAGAGCTTGGGAATTAACATCCCCCTGGGACAGCCCCTAACAAATGACTGACAAACATGGGAATACAATTCTCCAGCTCTTTCTCCCTGGTGGGGGAAATTGGAAGGTGTCTCCTGAGTTCCCATGAGAGACTGAGCCAAAGCAGCCCTCCCCGGACTCTGCCTACTGCCGTTCCTTTGCCTGGCCTTCTTTCTCTCCTGGTCCCACTTTCCCACCGACACCCAACTGGTTTTTTCTAGGAACACTTCTTAGATAAATAATTGTTATAGGAATCCTCCTCTCAGAGTCTGGTTCCGAAATCTCAGCCTCAGACGGCCTCCTATCTCAGAGTCCTTGCTGGTTTGTTGCTACTAGAAAATTGAAAAATCAAGTAGCCCTTTGTTTATCAGACATGTTAAGGATGCTGTGGCTGTAAGAAGGTAGACTCTGAGGTAAGGAAAGGGGGGAGACTTCAATTGTTTCTTCAAATTCAAGGCAGAGATTTGGGCCTCTGAAGGGAACCTGGAAGTGGTAACAAGAGGAGGGAGCTGGGAGTGTGTGGTAGAAAAGGGCTTAGCAGGGTGTGAAAGCTGTCTGTTGCACTGAGCCTTCAGCAAGGCTGCTGCTCACGCAGACTGTGCGGGTGTGAGGTTTGGGGCAAGAGTATCCAATGAAAAGGCTGCTTGGATGCTGCAGTGCAGAACAGAAGAGTGGGATGGAAAAGCAAAGCAATCCTCCAACTGAACTCAGTTCATGGAGACAGAAACTCTCAGCCAGAGAAGGACATTATCCACCATGAGCATGCCACACCCACCCGCTCCCATCCCCCCACCCCCCGCACCCCCTGACACTTGGTGGATTGGTGAATCCACCAAGAGGCTGAAAGGAATAAAATACCTCCCCTGAGATCTGGATTATGCATGCAAATGATCAACTTGAAATAATTATTGACAGGTAAGTTCTAAAATCAACCTAAGAAACTATCCAAAGGCATCTATAACCCTAAAACAGGATTTCCTAGTGATTATCTGTAAACAGGATCCTGCAGCAAACACAGGAGTTAATGGAAGGTGGGCAATGCAATTAGAAAGGATAAGCTAAGGCACTGAATCCCACACACATAATGCCATAATGTGGGACTCAGAGCAAAGCATCCTTCCCCCTACCTATGACCTGAGCCCCTTCCCTGCTGCCCCAGCCCGTGACAGAGCCAGCACAGCCCTGGGACTTCCTCCTCTCTCCCCAACCACCAGGGACTCTGCAGCCTGTGCTGATAGACCTGCTCCTGCCTGCCCTCCCACTCCCCAGCCCTGCTGCCAGCTGCCCCCTCCATGTGGCCTGGGTCCTAATGGTGGATGCTCCAGGGCCAGGGAGTTCTAATGAAAACAGGGAGCAGGGGACCTGCCTCTGAATCCATTCCTGTCTCTGACTCTTTCTCCCTTTCGAATCTTTATTCCACAAGCATTGACTGGCCACATACTGCTCAACAGTCTCTGTCCCCGTCTCTGTTTTTGTTTCTTTGTCTATCTCTCCCCGACTCCATTCCTGCCTCTCTCCTTGTCCCTTCCTTCCTCAGTCTCTCAGCACATCTTTTTTTCCCTCTACCTATCCCTTCTCACAGTCCTGGCCTCTTTAAATTAAACTGGTCTATGTCTCTGAAGACAGATGATACAGCACATTTGACAATGCCCACAGAAACTAACGTGCCACAGTGCAGTTTGTACTAACAAGTTCACTGTTTTCTGCTATTATAAATAACCATGTGATGAACATTACTTTAGATCTCCATTTACATATCTGATTAATTCCTGCAGGTTGCTGTACTCTCTAGATATGGTATTTTTAAATCAAAGGGTACAGACATTTTTAAGGCTTATTGTAGGTGTATTTGGAAAAACAGTTTTTACAGCAATGTCATACATGTAACTGGACTTCTTTAAGGTCATACAATGTCAGATTTAAAATGGGGTCACATGTTTTTCCAGGGTCCCCAAAGACATTCACATTCTGACTATCTCTGCAGATTATGGGGTTTCTTAAGGACCTAATCCCCTTTCTGCACACTTAAATATTAATTTATCTATCAATTTGTTCATCAACACATGTGCCAAGCCTAGTAATGACCCTGGACTGCACCTTGGTGATTTAGAGACTTTCCAAAATCATGGGCAACTCCCTCCTTTTGTGGGCTCAATTTTAGTATTTGGTTTTTAAAAATCAAAAATAAAAAGGAAGTTTTTGAGTACTATGAGACAGAATGTGATCAAAGATTATTCTACCACCCATTTGTTCTCTCTCCAGATAGCACTGAACAATGTTCAACACTCACCTACACTGCCTTCAGTCTCTGTTGGTTGAGACTTCTCCTCTTTTTAAATATCTAAACAACTTCAGATGTCCGTAATTTTTAGAACACTTCACTGATTCAAAGAAGGGAGGTGTCTGGGCCTCTTTTATTCCTCTCCTAGGGTAGAATTCATGGTCCATGGTGCCCACCCATATTCTTTTACCTCGTTTGAGATAGGTTCAATGGACTGGCCCCTCTTTATTATCCACTGGCAACATGAAAACACCAAGCATTGTATTTTTCACTTCCTGCAATATATGCTCACAGATCTTGGTGTAACTAGCCCAATAATCACAAGTTATAGCTGTAAGACAAGTATCAAGGGGTGTTTTTAGGTCAAGTTCTCCTAGAACATTCAGATACACTGGAAGCTCATAATCTAATGTGGGATACAGGCACGCCAATCAGATAATATCATATAATAATGGCTTTTCTGCAGTTTTACTGTAGGTGGGATTTTAGGGGAGAAAAAAGGGCAAGAGTCCTTGAAAACTATGCATGTGGCAGCTAGTGCTGCATAACAAACACTACGGCAACCTCAGTGTTGAACAATACCTATTTGCGAGTTTCTCATCCAGGTGACTGGATTGCCATTAACTCTGACCTTGTCTAGGCTTAGATGGGCTTCGCTCCAGGCCATGTATTTGGTTCAATTCCGTTCCATGCATTTGAGGCCTCCTTGTACCTGTGGCTATCTGGTTAACATGGCAAAAAATAGGCATGCAAGAGACCAAGCCCAACATGGAAGCACATTTTAAGCCTTTGCTCACATCGTGTGTACTAACATCCTATTGGCCAAAGGAAGTCACATGAGGAAGCTCAAAGTCAAGGTGAAAGGAAGAACATTCCTCCATGGAGACAGAGTGAGAAGCAGTGAATATTTGCTCAATAATAATCTAATCTAACACGAACCAGATCTTGAAGAACCAAGGGATATTGGTTCTTCTCTAGGGAGAAGTGGGTTATTCTGTTCCATAGGAAGGATCACATCAGGAAAAGCAGACAGATACAAAGATGCAAGTTACATTTAGGAATTGTGGGTGGCTCCAAGGACAGAAACTCAGGACACTTGTGAGAGATGTTGAGGACATGTAGCAAGCTGAGGCAGGATCTCAGGGTTGGAAGAAAACCCAAAAGACCTAGACAGCTTGGAGCACAGTAAGAGTCCTGCCTCCTTGTTGGCACATGCATATGTGCACACGCACGTGTGTGTGTGTGTGTGTGTGTGTGTGGTTTTGTTTTGTTTTGTGAGACACAGTTTCACTCTGTCACTCAGACTGGAGTACAGTGGCACAATCTCAGCTCACTGCAACCTCTGACTTCCAGGCTCAGGGGATTCTCCTGCCTCAGCCTCCTGAGTAGCTGGGATTCCAGGCGCGTGCCATGATGCCCAGCTAATTTTTGTATTTTTAGTAGAGACAGGGTTTCGCCATGTAGGCCAGGCTGGCCTCAAACTCCTGACCTTGTGATCCACCCACCTCCGCCTCCCAAAGTGCTGGGATTACAGGCGTGAGCCATCGCACCCAGCCTTTGTCAGGTTTTCAGGGAACTCCTGCCCTATCTCTTGAAGTCTCTACTACCTGGTGGCAGGGAAGAAACTTTCATCAATCCTCCATGTTCTCTAGGCAAAAACATTACCTCCTCTTCACTATCCAAGTGTAGAACCCTGCTAACCCTCCCTTTCCTTATCAGCTCGGCTATCCAGCATAGCATGTAACAAATCCTTATTATATATAATCCAGAATGTGTAAACAGCTGGGAATTCTTCTCTCAACATTATTTTTTTCTGATAAGGCATATTTATTGAAAGAATGGCACAAACTGGTGAATGTTAAAGATCTACTGCCTGTCTCCAGAAGTAGCCACCCATCAGGTTTGGATGTACAACCTTCCAGATTATATGTAATATAATTACATAAGTGGAATCATATATTCTGTAAGGTTTAACCAGATGTTTGATATCAACTCAAAACATAGCCTATCACATTCTTTTTCATGGCTGTATAGTATTTTATTATGTGGCTATGCCATCATTTATTCAATCAATCTCCCAATTTTAACCACTAGAAATAATACGCTAAAGGATATCCTTGTAAATACATCTTTGCTTACTGATCTAGTTAATTTCCTAATCATAAATTACTAGAAGTGGAATTATTTGTTCAAATTGTATACCCATTTAAAGTTTTCATACATATTGTCAAACTGCCTGCCAGATGGTTGTACTAATATGTAGTCTCAGCAGTGGTGTCTGAAAGTGGCTTTTACTCACACACTTGACAGCGCTGGGTATTTAACACATTGCTAATACGAAGAGTTTTATCTCAGTTCTTATTATAATAGAGAAATGACTTTTTTATTTCTTTGTAAAAAATTTTTTGAACTAGAATTCTCTTAGCAGAGCTATCAATAAGTATGAGGGAAGACCATCAATATTTTAGGAGAAAAGAATTATTAAAGATAAAAGCTAAAATGTCAAAATAAACAGGCTTGATAAATAAAACTAAGCTTGTTCTTTAAAAAGACTAAAATGAAGAAAAGGAAAAACGACTGTTAAGCATAAGCAAAAAATTGAGAAATAAATTGCATAATGCCAGGGATCAGGAGTAGGGGCTTTATCTCCACATACTAAGAAGCATTAAGTCATTCAAAAATGTTATGTTAAAATTTATGTTAATATACCTGAAAATTTACCTAAAATGAATGGTATGCCATAAAAGTATAAGCTCTTAACATTGATTCTAAGAAACATATTGGCTGGATGCATTGGCTTATGCCTGTAATCCCAGCACTTTGGGAGGCCAAGGTGGCAGGATTGCTTGAAGCCAGGAGTTCAAGACCAGCCTGGGTAACACAATGAGACCCTGTCTCTACAAAAACTGTTTTTAAAAATTAGTTTGGCATAATGGCAAGCACCTGCAGTCCTAGCTGCTTGAGAGGCTGAGGCGGGAAGATCCCTTGAGCCCAGGAGTTGGAGGCTACAGTGAGCTATCATAGTGCCCCTGCACTCCACTCTGAGTAACAGAGCAAGTACATGCCTCTCAAAACTAAAACAAAACAGAAGGAACCTGTATATTAAAATCCATTGATAAAACTGAAAAGGTAAATAATCTATGTCCCTAGGTAATTCTGTCCCAGATGGTTTTATGAGTAGGTTCTAGGAAATCATATTAAAAATACCATTTCTATGTTGTTTAAACTAGATATCTGAACTAGCATCAAAAAAGATCCAATTTCATTTTATAATACAAAAATCTAACCAAGCTCTTGCCAGTATGAAAGTCTTAAATAAAATATTAGTAAGTCATACCCAGCATATCTTAAAAGAGTTATGTACCATGACCAAGTAGTGTTTATTTCAGGAAGAATGATTGGTTCAACATTAAGAAATCTTTGTTGAATTAAGCATCCTGTAATACATCAGATAGTGGAAGGAAAAAACCATATGATCATCTAAATATATGCCCAAATGCATTAATTAGAATATAACCTCCGCTTCAGATGATAATAATAATGACAGTGATGACAAGAATGATGATAAACACTTCAGTAAGCATAGAACAGAGGGCTCAGGGACACTTTCTAAAATCAGAAGCCACAAGCAGCAAGCTTTATAGTAAAACATTAAACATTGGAGGCATTTCTGTTCAATGGGATGCTCACTATTATTGCCATTAATCAAAATGTTTCTGGAGTCTCAGAACAGTGCCATTAGGTAAGAAAAAAATAAAGGGAATAGATATTAAAAGAAACAGCAGATTATCTGTATTTTCAGACTGTAGTCTTTTCTTAGAAAATCCTTGAAACCCAACAGAAAATATTACTGAAATTAATAAGAGAGGTCAATAAAGTGGTTCAATGCAAGAAATACATATCTATGACTTTCTTATATTCCAATAATAGCCAGTTAGTAAATTGTACTGAAAAGAACTTCCATTCATAATTGCAACAATAACTGTAAATAACTGTGTGTAACTATAACCAGAAATATAGAAAATATATACGAAGAAAATTCTAAAATATTCCAAATAAGAGAAAAAGTTGGAGAAGTATACCACAATACATGGTACAGATATGTTAGCTTTCCCTGAATCATTTTATGGATTTAATACAGTTGCAGTCAAACTCCCCATGGGATTATTTTTGGAACTTGAAAGACTGATTCTAAAGTTGTCTGCAAGAATGCATTCGTGCAAAGCATCACAAATGCTGCACATAGCTGCACAGAATAAAGACTACATTTCCCATTCTCCTTTGCAGCTAGATGTGTTCATGTGACTAAGTTCTGACCAATGGGAGCATTTTGCTACTGCATCCAGAAATCTTTAATCCTTTCCCCTTCCTCTAACCTCTTTCTCTATTCTGCCATGTGGAACAGGAAGTAAGCTGGTGAAAGTGTGCAGGCTGGACTTTCAAGATGAAGTTCACATTTTAGTAATGGCAGAGCAGAAACCTGGAAGGAGCCTGGGTTCCAGGGATTTTCATGAAAGAGAGACACCACATCAGCTCCAGATTAACACGGAGCTTAACATGAGAAACAAATGAACTAAATATCTTATTTGAGCCACTGTTATTTTGGGTTTCCTTTGATCACAGGTGAATCTAATACTATTAATATAACCCTTCATATTTCCTCCCATGCTTATATAATTATGTTTCGACCAATACAAACAAATGTGCGCACACGTAAGTTTTAGACAGTTTTCTGTCATTGTTTTCTGGGAGAAAAAAAAAATCTCTCTTCATCTTGTTTTTCCTCAGTCAATACATTGTGAAATATTATCCATGTTCATTGGTATAATGCTAATTCATGGTTTTTGCTTTTTGTTTGTTTTGAGATGGAGTCTCACTCTGTCACCTAGGCTGGAGTGCAATGGCATGGTCTCCGCTCACTGCAACATCCACCTCCCGGGTTCAAACGATTCTCCTGCCTCAGCCTCCCAAGTAGCTGAGATTACAAGTACCTGTCACCACGCCTGGCTAATTTTTGTATTTTTAGTAGAGACAGGGTTTCACCATGTTGATGAAATGGTCTCGAACTCCTGACCTCAGGTAATCTGCCCGTCTTAGCCTCCCAAGGTGCTGAGATTACAGATGTGAGCCACCGCACCCAGCCTAATTCATGTTTTTTGATGGCGTCAAAAGAAGTATCAAAATGTATGGCCCTATTCTCCCATTAGTGGGCGTTAGCTTTGTTTCCAGTTTGTTTTTTTTTCCCTCACAATTAACAAGCAATAAATCTGCATCCTTGCATACTGGTGTTCTTGTTTCTAAGAGATAGAATCCTAGGGGTAGGCTAGCTGGATGAAGGATGTATGTATTTAAAATTTTAACAGTTAGTTATTACTAGATTGCTTTCCAGAAAGCCTGCAATGCTTAGATTTCCATCAGCAATGTATGAGAGACACTTCTCCACGTCCCCACCAGCAATAGCTCCTTTTCACTTTTTTGCAGTCTGGTGGACATAAAGTGGTGTTACCTCAATTTGCTTTTCCCAGACTATTAATCAAATCTGACAAAATATTACTCCTATGTCTTCTTTTCATATTTCTCATCCATTTATTCCTTCATAGAACAAGATAACTTTATTCAATTCAAACAAAAACCTACGGGATTCCAAATGAAATTACAATAAGTTGATACATAAAATGTTTGTGTTATTCCTTCCCATCCAAGAACATGATAAACTTTTTATTGGGCTCTTTTATGTCTTTCAATAAACTGTAGAGTTTTTATATAGTTTTTCCTTTGCCTTTCCTGTTAAACATATTCTTAACTATTCTGTAGTTTTTGAGGCTATTATAAACATTTTCCCATTCCATTTCTGGGTATTTATTTATAAAATAAAGAAAATATATGAATCTTTTTTGTATAGTGACCTTCTAACAAGCTGCCTTATCAAATTATCTTATGCATATTATCTTATTTTGACTGAAACCTCTTGCATTTTCTTGTTAATAATATCAGAAAAAAAGGAGTAGGTTTAACTCTTCTTTCCAATATTTATATTAGCCATTTCATTTATTTTTTGGCATTTTCTAGAACCTCCAAGACCATGATAAGTACTAACAGCCCGTGTTTCTTATTTCTTATTCCTGTCCTTCAGTTGCTGGTGTTCCTCCACGTCTATCCTTGATTGAACCTCATGACATCTTACTTAAGGGCAAGAATAATGTCTACTTTGCCAACACTTTGTCCTTGGCCTTCAGAATAGTGCTAAGCACTACTATAAAAATGAAAAATACATATATATACTTCAAGAAGGAGGAAATGGCCAACACTGAGTTTAGCTAAGATCAAATAAGATAAGGATCCCAAAATGTGTTTTTGATTTAGCAACAGGAAGGTCATTGATAAACTTAGTGATAGTATTTTCATGGTAGGGGCAGAAGCCACAGAACAAACATTGGGGAATAAGGTCAGCCAGGCCCAGGGGAAATTTTTGTGCAAATATTTGAGCTCCTCTAGTGCTTATGGGATACTGAAAACCTTTCAGCAAGGCTGGAGCTTATGGTGCATATGGCAATGAGCAAGAGTCACACTCAGCACTGTGCTTTACCCTGGAAGACATGGACAGCTATGAAAGAACTATAAACTAAAGAGTTATATAGATTAGGGTTACTTTTTAGAAAAAAAAAATAAAGTACCACTTCCTGAATTCACTCACCCATTTCTCTCCATTCTTATTTGCATTGCCTTTCCTTGGATCACCCTGTCCACCCTCTCCACACATGTGAATTGCTGCAAACAACTTCCTGGTCTCCTTCTATTCGGTCTTGTCTCTCTTCAACCCATTCTTCACACCAGCTCCCACAGTCATCTCTGCTTTGTTTTTATTTTCTTTCATTTTGTGTTTCAGAGTAATATTTTCTAGATTTCAAATCTAATAATACCATTCTTCTGCTTAAAACATGTTATTAGGAGTCAGTAAAGAACTACCCTGACTTCTATCAGATCCAGGCTTCCCAGGTGAGTCCCCAGGGACATCTGCCTCCACACTTTGATTGGCAGACTCTCTGCCTGAGGAGTAACATGTTCTTGGGGCTCCCAGAGAGAAACTTAGTTTCTGCTCTAGTGAAACAAAGCTAAATGAGAATCCGGTGACCATCCTTTGAGGTATAAGGGTACAGATTTCTTCCTCAAAACTGTTTTTCCTCCACCCAAAAGCCAGTTCAAATGGTCCTAAAAGTAACTGTGCTTGTCCCATTCCTCTGCTGTATGTTCCCTACAGAAGACCCTGATAGCCTTACATCTGCTAAGATAAAAGGATAAGTTCTCTGAAAGTTCTGCTCTGTAGATCTGTGTCTGAGAGAGGAACCAGGCAGATTTGGATGGGGTTTGGGGAAGCGGTTTCCTCTCAGAAGACTTTACATTCAAATGAGTTCACGGCTGAGATTCAGTAATAATAATGGTGACTATGATGTGGTAGGATGATTTTGCTTTTATATATTTTCCCTCTTTTTCTCAAAGTCTGATACCTCATGAGGCTGAGATATTGGAATGAGCTCTGAAATCATGTAAGTCAAGATTTGGAAGGAGATGACGCCCTTTTAACATAATAAGACTCAAGAGAAATACATCCATTTATTTAGCAAATACTTGTATGTGCAAGACATTGTTCTGGGTGCTAGAGATACTGCGGTGAGCATGACAATCAGAAATCCTTACAATTAAGGCACTTACATTCTCATGGCAAGAAGAGGCAGACAATAAATAGGTAAAACGAACAGCACATCAAATGGTGATCAGAGCTATAAAAAAATAGTAAAGGAAGATAAAGGTAGACAGTGTTACAAGGGAAGGAGGTTTGCCATAGAATGGTCAGGAAAGTTCTCCCTGATAAGTTGACATTAAGCAAAGACCTAAAGGAGTCAAAGGAATGAGCCACATGTCTATCTGGGGTCAGAGCATTCCAGAATAAGAGAAAAGCAAGTACACAGACCCTGGGGCTGGAAAATGCTGATATCATCATGAAATTCAAGGAGGTCAATATGGCTGGAGTGGAGTGAGAGGAAGAGTAGCAGGCAATGAGGTCAGAGAAGTACTAGAATCAGATCATGCAGAGTCTTACTGGCCATTACAGGATTTTATCTTTTACTTCTTGTCTCACCAATGGTAGAGGTGGTGAGGCTTGTCAGATATTTAGAAGGTAAAGCTGATGGAATTTTGGTTTTGATGAGAAACCAAAAGATTTGTCATGAGTGACTCCAAAGATTTTGGCCTGAGCAACTGGAAGCATGGGTTGCTATTTGCTGACATGGGGGAAGATACAGGATGAGCATGTTTTAAAGAAGTCTAGAATTCAATGTGCTCTTTTTGAGATGCTATTAGACACCTAAAAGAGGATGTCAAGCAGGCAGTTAGATATATAAGCCATAAGTTCTTGGGAGAAGCCTGGGTTGGAGATCTAAACTGGGGAGTGTTTAAAGCCACAAGGATTGGATGAAGTCACCAGGAAGTAATTGGATATGGAGAAGAGTACCAAGGACTGAGCCTGGGGAAATTCAACATTTTGATGGGGAGATAAGGAAGAACCAACAAAGAAGACTAAGAAAGAGTAGTTGTTGGAGTGAAGAGAAAATCAGGAGAATGCAATGTCATGGATGCTAAGCACAGAAAGTGTTTCCAGGAGCAGAGAATCATCAGCTGTACAGGATGCCGCAGAGAGCAAAACCATATAATTGGAATAGTCAAGTCAAATTAGATGCTGTAATAGAGATATCCCCATATCTCAGTAGTGTCAACAACCTAACTTTGTTTCTCATTCATGTGAAGTATATTCAGCAGCTGAGGGGAATGATGAAAGGAGGGAAACAGCAGCTCTCTGCTCCGTGACAGCAGTCAGGTTCTTATGCTGACCCTTATCTTCCATTTGTGGCTTCCAAGTTAACTCTATCCATCCAGTAAATGGAGGTGAGAGATGAGGATGATGCATTGGTTGGAGTAGGGCAAGAAATAGAGGACACACTGAAATTTGAGAAAGGTTTAATAAAGAGACGACTTATAAAGGTGTGAGCAGGGACAGGAAAGCTGTCAAAGGATGCTGCTATGACGCAGAGATGGTTGACAGTAGGAGCTGTTACCACCCCTGGGTCTGAAGAGGCAAGAGAAAGTAATGGTTAGTGGAATTGGGAAAGAGGAAGAGCTATATGGGGTGAGATGCCTAACTGAAGCTTCAGTAGAGGAAACAGCCAATTCAAAGCAACCCTACAGAGAGGAAGCCAAAGGAATAAGTACCCTAACCTCATTCTCCTTCTTCCTCCCAACCTTCTACAGATACCTCTGATTGACTAGACCTGATCAGAAACTAGAGGGCTCATTGATAAAGTCTCTAGTAGTGGTTAAGCTCCTAAGGCAGGAGTAGAGTGGAAAAAGGTGAAGAGAGGAGGGGCAGACATCCAGCACAGGAAGGTTTTGTGCATTGGGCTTCAAAGTTGCATAAATCCCTTCCACCCACACTCCACTGGTCAGAACCCAGTAATATGGCCACACCAGCTACAGATAAATCTGGAAAATGTGGTCCAGCTGGTGCCCAGGAGAAAGAAGAGAGAAACTTGGTAAACAGCTAACCTCTCTCTATCACATGGTCAAGAAAGATAAGAACTGACCATTAGATTTAGCAATATGGAGGCAATTGGTGATCTTGATAATTCAGTCTTGCCAGAGTGGTAAATATGAAAGACTGATTGGAGTGGGTTCAAGAAAGAATGGGGGACCAGGTATGGTGACTCATGCCTATAATCCTAGTCCTTTAGCAGGCCGAGGTGGGAGGATCACTTGAGCTTAGGAGTTCAAGATGAGCGTGGGCAACATAGTGAGATCTTGTCTCTACAAAAATAAAATAAAATAAATAAATTAGCCAGGCATGGTGGTGGGTACCTGCAGTCCCAGCTACTCGAGGGGCTGAGGTGGAGGATCACTTGAGCCTGGGAGGTTGAGGCTGCAGGAGCAAGTAAGCCATGATATCACGCCACTGCACTTCAGCCTGGGCAACAGAGCGAGACGCCATCTCAGAAAAAAAAAAAGAAAGAAAGAAAGAAAGAAAAGAAAAGAAAAAAGAAAGAATGGAAGAGGAAGAATTAGAGGCAGCAATTGTTCAAAACAGTAACAACTTTTTTCCATAGGTTTTGCTGCAAAAGGAAGCAAAGCAATGAGGTAGTTGCTGGAAGCATTGTGAGATAAAGAGTTTTGCTTTATTTTTTTCACAATAAAGAAATAGCAGCATGTTTTTATGCTGATGAGAATGTTCCAGTAGAGAGGAAAAAAAACTGATGATTCAGGAAAGAGAGGGAAAATTGCTGGAGCAATGTCCTTGAGTAAGCAAGAAAGGATGGGATCTAGCAATAAGTAAAAGTTTGGCCTTGGAAAAGAACAGGTAGTTAACAATGAAAACCGAATATACGGACAGAGCCCTGGTAGGAAGTAAATGTGGTGGGGGAGGTTGTTGAAGTTCTCTTCTAATGACCCATATTTTCTCAGTGAAACAAGATGCAAAGTTATCAGCTGAGAGCGGAACTAGGGGAAGAATTGTTGGGGGTTTAAGCAGAAATAAGGAAGTATGACATAGTTACCCAGGAGAATGTGAGATTGCTGCCCAGGAGTTAATCGTCCCTGTGGAGAGGGTCCAGTTGCCTCTGAGTCCACAACCAGGTGAAGGCCTCCAGCCCTGCCTTCTTTCCTCAATCTGTAGACCTCTTCTTGCCCTAATCCAGCTTCAGAACTGAATAATAATAATAATAGATAGCAAGTGTGAACACTTACAAGGCACTACTCCAAACACTTAACATGTATTTAATCATTTAATAATTCTATGAAATAGGTACTATTGTTATCAACCTCAATTTATAATGATGAAACTGAGGCACAAGGTAAGTAACAGAGTAGGTACCTAAGCTGAATTTGAAATCAGGCAGTCTGGCTTAGGGCCCATGCTCTTGACCTCTACATAAATATCTATATGTATTGAAAGTGTCAGAGAGTGATAAACACTCCAGGGAGCTGGGCTTAGGCAAAGTAAATAAAATTTTTAAAGGGCTACAGTCAAGTAGGTGGGGATGACTCTCTGTGCTTGAGAGAGGGTTGGTGAGGGATTGCTGCTGACAGAAGCATGGCCACATAGTGACCCAGAAAGCCTAGGACCAAAGGGCAGAGCCAATATCAATACAAAGACAAGTCGAACAGGCTGAAGAAGACCTTCATGAATCTTCCCCACCCTGTGTAGACTCTGCACCAATCAGCATAGGATGTTGATTTAATCTTGATTTGCTGTTCCCCTGGCTTCCATGTGTGTTTCCCTTGTTTCCATGATAGAGGAGCATACGCTGTGATGGGAGCTATAATCATGATATGGCAAAATGGTGTCCAATCAATAAACACTTCATCAATGAACAATAAACTTTATGGAGGACTTCATCAGAGAAAAATCTATCAATGAGTGCAGAACAGGGCATTTTACTGACATTATGTAATTCAATGCTTATAACTCCACTGCGAGTTACAGAGCATTATTCCCATATTCAGATAAGGAAAGGGAGGCTCAGAGAGGTTTAGTGTAATACCAAGTTCTCATAGGTAATACAATGGTAAAGGCAGAGCTTGAGCCCAAGCTTGCTTAGAGTCCGAAGCCTGTGCTGGCTACACTGTACCAGCTGCCTCTCTATTTTGAGATAAAGCACCAGGAGCACTACAGAACCCTTCAGGGCCCCCCAAGGGCCTCCGGGTCAGGGCTCCTGGGTGAGAGGGACTCCCTTTAATGAAGGCAATTGAGAAACAATCCTCCTCTTTATTTGCCTGTAACAGGGACTCAGAAAAGCTAATTATCTTCCTGTGAACCAGTTAACTATTCAATTTTCTCCATTTGGGTAATTAATTATCAGAGTCAAATGCGGGATCCAGCTAATTTTAGAAACATGCAGCTGTAGGGTCATCTGGGGAAGAAGCTCAGTTGAGAAAGGAGGAAGAGGAGCCGCCAGCATTTGTCATGGCTTAGAGAGAGTGGGGGTGTTGAGGAACCTTGGGCTGGCTGGAGTGGAGAGTAGAGAGAATGCTTAAGGCAGGCTGGCTGGGATTCCCTCAGCATCAGACAGCAGCATAGTCAGTGTCCAAACACAGGAGGACAAAGATGCTATTGCAGCTGCTAGTCCCATGTTGGAGTATTGAGTGGGGGAACCTCAATCATCAGCTTCTTTAACTCCCTCCTTTCTCCCTTTGGGGGGCCAGTTGGAATCTATAAGCCCCTTGGTCCTCACATTCTCACTTGGAGCCAGTTCCTAAAGTTCATAAAGTCACAAAGAGAATTTGATAACATTGCTAACATTTATGAAGAGCTGGGCATATCTCATACTAAGGAGGTTAGGTACTATCCCTTCCCTGTACTAGAGATGAGAAAACTGAGGCTCAGAGAAGAGATAAATCTTGTTCAAGATTTCATGGTTAGGATACAGCAGAAGCTGGGATTTGAGCTCAACTCCTGAAACCATGATCTTACTGCCTCCTAAAGTGCCATGCTGTGTGTACAATTTTAATATGAGCAGTACCAAAGTGAAGATATTGGGGTATTTGGGGCATCAAGGGTTGGAGGAGCACTTGGTTCACTAAAACAAAGTCAACTGGTCAAGGATATTCAAAATTCTCAGCAAGCTCCTCGGCGGGGAGGGCAATGCTCCTCCCATCTGCAAATACACAGGGTATAGATTCTCACTATTATTTATTCTCATGTGCTCCAGGGGTATAAAGAAAGTTTAGAGAACACCTGGCCATAGACTTTGTCCTTTGGGCCAGTAACTGGAGGTGAGGATTGGGGTGGGGATGAGGGTGACGATAGTTTTACTGGGCGTTTAATATATGCCAAGAAGTGTGATTAACTCATTTTATCCTTAAAACAGTCCTTGAGATCCCCATCCCCAATGTACAGACAGATAAATTGAAACACAAAATTTATTCCCTTGCACTTGGGAGAGGAAGTTAAATTCAAATCTAGGCAATTTGACTCCACAGCCTATCAAGTCAACTGGGCCCTTGCAGAGGGTCAGAGAGACAGCCAGAGCTGGTGAGGAGCCTACCCCAAACCATGGACAGCTCCCCAGTGGCCCTGTGGTTGAACAGCCCAGTTTCTGAAACTACTTCTTTGCACTCCCTGGCCACCACCAATGTCACCCATTGTGAAGCACTCTGCTTCCTTGCAGAAGGGAATTCTTGGACTGACACTTAGAGACCATATCCTCTGACTTGACTCCGGTCCCTAAGAAGCCCTATGGAACTGGTTCTTGAGCCAGGCATATCCCTCCTCAGGGTTCTGAACACCCAACCTCTGAGACAAAAGGACTTTCTATAGGGTAGGTCAGGCAGGGAACTGCTACCCATATCAACCCAACAGTCTGTCTTTGCCTACTTTGTCCTGCTCTTCCCATACCCACCACCGTTCTCCGTTACTGTGAGAAAGCCAGCTCCCTCTGCCTCAGTTCCCCCTCTGTACCTTTACCATCTCTGCAAAAGCCCGGGGCCAAAATGGCCTCCCCAAATTAGGTCTTCCTCCTTTTGACAACGCTTATGGGAGTTTCCAAGTTCAAAGCCAGGCTCCCTGGCCCAAGCTGCTGGCCCAGAGCCCCAGCAGGTGCAGCATGGTTGCTAAGCAACATCTCGAATCTCTGTGTGTTCCTGTCACATGATTATTGTAGCTAAGGAAACAAGTCCTCTGGCATCCCAGGATGCAGCAAGGCCTAGGCAGTGGTGTGTTACCTGAGGCCTAACAAAAATCCTGCTGTCCTGTATTCCTGAGAAGTTGTGATTCCCTAAACTGCTATAGGAGACTATCAGGTTGATCTTTGCCTTTTATCCAGGTACTGGCTCTTAGAAGGGAAGGCTTAAATTAGAATTTTAGTCATTTGGTGGGCACACATGGAATCTAGTTCGTTCTTTGGGGCAATAGGAACAGTGGCTTTAGAAGGATATATTAATAGGCTAGGATTCATAAGACAATCACATATCCCCAATAACCCCATTCTCTATCCTTAGATTCCGCTGTAGAGGTAAAATGGAAAAGGCTTGGATTGGACAATGGGAAAGCTGAGGAGAGGTTGAAGACAAGAGCATTGTTCCAGGGTCCCAGGACTACTGTAGCACAAGAGCCATGCAGGGATCTCCCTCCAATGCCATCTCGCCACACCCACATCTCAAACACTAGAGGAGGGTGGATGTCACATCAGGGGATGCTACTGTCTCCCTTGGAGGGCCTGCCTCCCTGGTCTCCCAGTCCATACTTCCTAGGGCTTCTTCCCTAGAACTGGCCTAGAAATAAGGAAATCTCTTTGGAGGACAAAAAGCTAAAGGGATAAACAATAGGAGAGGAAATATAAGAGATTTTTTTTTTGAGACGGAGTCTTGCTATATCACGCAGGCTAGGGTACTGTGGGCCGACCTCGGCTCACTGCAACCTCCACCTCCTGGATTCAAGTGATTCTTATGCCTCAGTCTCCTGAGTAGCTGGAACTACAGGCACATGCTATCATGCCTGGCTAATTTTTGTATTTTTAATAGAGATGGGGGTTTTATCACGTTGGCCAGGCTAGTTTCGAACTCCTGACCTCAATGAATCCACCTGCCTCAACCTCCCAAAGTGCTGGGATTACAGGCATGAGCCACCACACCTGGCCTAAATATAAGGCAACTTGAACACCAATGAGGAAGGCACAACAAGTGAATGATCAGAATCCCAAAAATAAAGAACAGAGAGAACCAGTGGAAGGAAATTATCAAAGAAATAACTGAAATCTATTGAAAATAATTGAAATACTCTAGAAAAGAAAGGCATGAATTTCCAGATTCAAAGATTTTAAAGGGTGGCCAACATAAACTCTGGAAATATTTCCATGTCAAGTCACATCTTTCGGAAGTATCAGATCACTAGTGAGAAAGAAAAGATGCTAAAAGCTTTTACTCCAGAGAGTAAAAGCAACTTTCATAGAAAATGTCAAAAATCATAATGGCATCAGACTTCTCAAGTGGCAGACCCAACACCATGAGGCAAGATCCACTAAATATCCAAGGAAAATAGTTTCATCTGATCTATTACAGTTGTTTTCATTTCGACAGCCTCTTTTTTGAAACGATCAGTCCCCCTTTTATAACATTCTGTCCTTTTTTCATGGGTGCAGTGTCTAATATTGTCTTCTCCCTACATCATCCCAGATTCCTCAAAATTGCATACAGTAGTGTGGCTCTTTATCTTTCACATTGGAGCCTTTTTTCAAATACTTGGGGATGTTCTCTTTGTCACCAGTGATCTGATAATTCTGAAAGATGAGACTTGAGCCGGGCACAGTGGCTCATGCATGGAATCCCTGCACTTTGGGAGGCTGAGGCGAGTGGCTCACCTGAGGTCAGGAGTTCGAAACAAGCCTGGCCAACATGGTGAAACCCCGTCTCTACTAAAAATACAAAATTGGTCAGGCGTGGTGGCAGGTACCTATAATCCCAGCTACTCAGGAGGCTGAGGCAGGAGAATCGCTTGAACCTGGGAGGCAGAGGTTGCAGTGAGCCAAGACTATGCCATTGCACTCTAGCCTGGGCAACAGGAGTGAAACTCCGTCTCTAAAAAAAAAAAAAAAGAAAGAAAGGTGTGACTTAAGGTGGAACTATCTCCAGAGTTTATGTAGGCTTAAATCAGGAAACTCATGCCTTTCTTTTCTGGAATATTTCAATCATTTTCAATAGACTTCAGTTATTTCTTTGATAATTTCCATCCATTGGCTGTCTCTCTCTCTCTGTTTAATGTCTAACAGAAATTCTTGAGTTTTCAGAACAACAGATAAGAAAAGAAACAACTTGCTGCAACGCTGAACTTTCCTCTGCTTATGAGATAACAAAACTGGCTGAAACCAGTTGGAACCAATATGGCCAACTAGAGTCTGCGCAGAACCAGCTTGCTGAATAGCAGCTTGAATTCCACCACGTCTCATGCTAACTCCCCCCAAATTTGCACATGTGCTCCACGAGGCAGCATAAAAAGATAACTGCACATGTCCAACGACTGTCCAGACCTCCCCTTCTCTTCCATCAATCACCTGCTAATCCTAGAACTCACCCGCTAAACCTTTTCTGATAAAATGACTGCCTGAAAGCCAGCACAGGGAGACAGGTTTGAGCTAGACTCCTGTCTCCTTGTTAGTCATCTTACAATGAAAATCTTTTCTTTTCTCAAAACCCCAGCATCATAGTAATGGCTTCTAGTGCATCAGGCGGAAAGCCCCTTTTGCTCTATAATAGTTGCTTGGATAATTCGATGTTTGGGTTAGGCTTAGGTTTAAATGTTTAGGTTGCCTGGTCATACTTAAGAGTAAAGCACTAAAAACCTGATTAAAAGCTCTTTGCAGTTGGCTTGGGCATGTGATCTATGGGACTCACTGTTTGGTGATCCTCCCGGATCCGTTTGTGAGGTCCTCCTTCTCAGCCTGGTCATATCTCCCAGAGAGAAGGGTCTCCCACTCTCCAGCCTCAAGGGTGTAATTCTGGCTACCAGCATTCTAGCAGTTGTAAGAGAAGAAAAGGGTGGGAATCTCACAGTCAGTATGCAAACTTACACCTAATTTCCCTACTCTCATCAGGGAATATCCCAGCCCTCAATTGTACCTGGCATCCCCGATTCAGAAGCGCTCTTTTACCTCCACCAGAAAATAAACTTGCAATCTTCTGCTGGGGTTGAGGAAAGGATCTGGGAGTCTGCATATCAGACACTGAACCAATCTTCCTGTTTCAACCCCATCTGGTGCCACTAATTCCTGAGCCTTGGGGAGTTGCTGCATGAAATCAGGTTGCTGTTTCTTGGCTTTTCTCACTGGCAGTTTAGGATTCAGCTTTCTGGGACTGTGAAGTCAGCCACCATTCATTCATCTGCTTTCCAGCTTCTAAAATTGTATTGCTGCTTAGGGATAGGGATATGTCTCCTCTCCCACACTCTTTGTCTTTGTACATTTAAACATTTTAGAATTTCTTGCAGTATTGTTTTTGTAGCATTTTGGAAGAGAGGGTTGGTAATCAATTCCACTTGTTCAGTCTGCCACCTTGAACCAGAGGTCTTTTTTTTTCTTTTTTCCTGAAAGAGTTTTGCTCTTGTTGCCCAGGCTGGAGTGCAATGGCGCATCTTGGCACACCACAGTCTCTGCCTCCTGGGTTCAAGAATTCTCCTACCTCAGCCTTCCAAGTAGCTGGGATTACAGACATGTGTCACCACACCTGGCTAATTTTGTATTTTTAGTAGAGACAGGGTTTCTCCATGTTGGTCAGGCTGGTCTCGAACTCCTGATCTCAAGTGATCCGCCTGCCTCGGCCTCCCAAAGTGCTGGGATTACAGGCGTGAGCCACTGCACCCCACCGAGCCAGAGGTCTTTATGCTGAATAATAACCAGTACTAAAACATCCAGATCCCACCTGGGTTCAGATGCTCGCTTTCGTACATAATAGCTGTTTAACCATGGGTAAGCTACAGAAACTCTCTATACCTTAAACCATTCCATCAGAGTTAACTATTATTATTATTATTATATAGTATTTACTATGTGCCAGCACCTATGGCAAAGGCCGTGGGACTGCCAAGATGAAAATTTCAGGTTAGCTTCTGCTGTTTCCAGCCCCAAACTGGTATGACCAGTTTCCCTACTCTGGTCTATATCATGTAAATACAATATGTACCCTAAGTAAATTATCAAGCAGGTGCAAGTTCTACTTGTGCAAATATAGCTGGTAACAATGTAAATACAGTATTTAAACGAACTAGAGGCCAGCAAGGCAGGGCAGTTGTTTTCAAATGTAGTTGAATCTCTTCTGTTTTAAGTATAACAGCCATGGGCATCATTTCCCCAAATGACTTACCCACACATTTATTTCTGAGCATCAAAATCATGTTGTCTATTACTTGTTTTGCAGGGCAAATGACACCATCTGGACCCTGGAAACAGCACAGGCTTAGTGAAGTCACCCTCCCCCAAGCCAGTATCTTAAGCAGTCTCCTCCCCACTTAAATGAGCTTCCTTAATGTTTTCCTTTCTTCTGGTCCACTTGGCTTTCATGTTCCTCCCTCTGCTCTCTTTGTCCTTCTGAGCAGACAGCAAACCTGCAGGTTCTGTGATCCTGCTGCTCAGCTTTAAAACAAAAACCAAAAACAAAACCATGTTGCAATTTGTGAACTTTCTCTCCTGGAGGGCATGAACAATCAGCTTTCCTGAAAGTAGCTACTGCTAGGCATTGGTCTTACAGAGGAAAAAGCCTGAAGAGGGAAAGAGAAAGGGACACAAAGGAAGAAAGGGAAGCGCTTGGAAAGAGGGAGCTAGGCCAGCTGGCCCCCAGGTTGAACCACATACTCAGCCTTTAAGAAACTGGGCTTCTTTAATGTACCAGCAAAGGTATTTCCACTGCAGATTCATGACCAAAATGAAGATGGCTGTACTAGAAGATGTATTCAGGCTATTAATATCTCCATGACCTGCCATTCCCTCTGCGAGGAATAGTCTTTCTCCAATACCTTGTATTCTGATGGCTGTCGACCCTAGCTTCAAACCCCAAACCGCTGTTTCTAGACAACAGCCTCACAACAGACCATTCAGGGGGCCATGTATTTACAAGCCTGGGAGATGATCCTGAAAGGTTTGCGAGTATATTCTTCTTTGGTTCCACTCACGCTCCAGTGAGTACAGCTGCATCTGCTCAGTTATGCCCTCTTGTTCCAGACACTGCCACCAATGCTGAGATACACAAGGTGCCAGGCCTTGGGAACCAATGAAAGATCCACAGCTGAACTGCTTGAAGACAGGACTTTACCAAGTATCTAGTGTAGCAACTCTTCCAGTTTTCCCATTTATAGCATGTTCTCATTTTTCAGCTTTCAGAATTTATTATATCCCTCCCCTTTCTCCCTCTCTCTCTCTCTGTATGTGTGTGTGTGTCTGTCTGTCTCCCCTGTCTTCCTCCTCCACCACCACCTTAAGATTCAGATATGCGCCTACTGAACACAAACCTGAATGGAAGTCACTTTTTTGAACTAGAATTGCCCAAGATGAGGGCCCCATTTACTAGGTCCCTTGTTTTCTGGTTCCCTCTTTGTTAAGGGTGAGTTTTCTCCCAAGAAGCCCTTATGCAAACTGATGTCTGGTTAGTAAGCTCAACAGCTCTATACAGACATACCCAGACATGTCATACCCCCCTGTGTGGGCACAGCTGATACCCCCTTGTTTCCAGTAAAACATTGGTAATCCCTTTCATGCTGTTATTGCTTTCACCCAACAATTTCACTACAGAGAGTGAAGATGGAATTTTTTTATTGACCAGAGCCCTTGGGTGCTTCTTGAGTGTGGCTTTTAGGGACAATGACATCACATGTTAAATAACTCTTTGCTAAAGAGCTCTGAGTACATACAAATGCTATTCTCTAACATCCTCTAAGAACAAAGTGAGTATGTCCTATCCCTGCCCTATGCTTTGGCCTCCTGTCTGGGAATCTTCCTCCGCCCCCCGCCATCCACGTCTCATCCATCCCCAGAATTGACTGGTTTAGTCCTGTTGGGTCCCAAGTTACTTGGGGGCAGGCAGAGCTATCTTTGGCCAAAAGTGGAAGCAAGTCCACACGGATCATCTGGGCCCCAGCCAGTGTCTGAAGATACCACCACTGGATCCTTAGATTAGCCTCCACTCGGGTTCTTGGCTAGTTTCTTGGCTATAGAGGAAGATTATGCTACTTGCCTTGGGCCATGTCTTCATTCCCTACTCCTGATTTTTATGGTAGGCCCAGGATGCAAATAACACAGTTTTCAACCTGCTCTCTCTTTTGGAGGGAATATCTGCCTGCATTGCACATAGCCTGGGAGTCCTGCTCTCCCCTGGGCAATAGTGAGCACTTAATTTATGTTGAACCCGTTGGACCGTTTCCCTCTCTGGATTTTGAGCAGAATGATCCAGGAATGAAAGTGATGACTTTATAGTATGGCTACTCCATCCAAGCTTCCTAAAGGGACTGCTAATTCTTACTCCCTAGATCCCAGAGATGCCCTTTTTTCTCTTTCCAAAAGCTGACCTATTCATCTTTCTTTATAATTCTGTGACTTTTCTTATAGTCTTCCAATAAATCCCTTTTTGCTTACGTTAGCCTAAGTCTCTCTCTGTTGCTTGCCACCAAGGAGTACTACCTGATAGAGATGGCCCTCTCTCCATTGTTCTCTGCCACCTGGGTATCCCTGAAGCTGTTAATTTTAAAGCCAGAAGGCTCAAGCTCATCCCCTCCCCCCACCACATTCCTGCAACATGGAGGCAAACTTCAGCTTCTGATTCTTTGTATCTTCTTTCAGAAAGTGGTCATCCTCAGTTTAAACAACAAAAACGCTCCATCCATGATCCCTTTTAAATAACACTGCATTTATCTGGCACAGTTCAACAGAATGGAAAACAGAATCATTCTTAGTATTGAAAAGAGGTAATTTAATGCTGAGATTTGGGCTTCCAAGTGACACAAGAGCCGATAAGCCAAATCAAAGATGATGAAGCAACTCAGAGCTTAGCAATAGCAGAAACCACTACCAGCCCTAGGGTAAGGACAAAAGGAGGTGATGTTACTGGTGCTCAGGGTTAGGGTCACTGGAGCAAACTGGACCATGCTAAGTATATCTGATGAGAGCTGCCATCAAGGAGAAGATTCAGTGACTGCTGAAGGTGCTACCTGTGGCAGAGGGAGGAGGAGAAACACCTGTGTTCTCCTTTCTTCCTGTCCTCCAATCTCTTGCCTCCCATGTTCAAGCTAGCTATAACTCAGCTGGCAGAGGAGCCCAAGCAAGGAGTCTGGGAGGTCGGTCTCACTGTGGCACAGAGCAAAGCAGAAGGAAGATAAGGAACGGATCTGAGAGCACATAGAATTCGGACAGTACTGGCTTCATTATTTAAATTATATTTGCTAAAGTATTATTTAATGTATAGAATAAAATGACTCTAGCATTTAAATAAGTAGCATTTAATATGTATATATCAAGATTCAAAACGTATGCACAATTTTAATTCCTTATTAGATATAAACACAATAGGAACGTCCTATTTTTAAAATAGAAACGTCCTTTTCTAGACTAGGAAAAGCTCTGATCTTGACCATGCTCTCAACGTAATCAACAGACCTGTTTCTTTCTTTACTGTTTGTGTTGATGACACTTTCTTGTACTCATAAATTGTACATAAATTTGTAGGGAGAAGAGATACAGTAACCCCCAAACTGCGGTTTCACTGGCAGAAGCAGTGCCCAGCGTCCCCAAACCTCTAGGCCCCAGAGATATGAGAGAAGAAACAGGGAAGTTTCCACTTGGTAACTTAAGAACACAAATTATCAAGTTCTTCCCCAATCCTGCTGCCTTTTCTTCTGTAATTTCCTTGCTACTGATGACTGTAAGGCAGACTGGCCTCACATCAGAGCCCAGAGAAGTGGGAGTGACACAGTGACGTGACAATAGTGCAATGATAAAACAGGATTCTTTTTCTTATCTAAGGTGTTAGAACGTGTATAAATAAACATTTTTGTCAGGCGATTTGTTTTAGTTTAGCTTTGCTATTTTAACTACACAAGCAAGACAAGCATGGTCTGAGAACTCCATTTTCTGTCTGTGCTGTCTTAAGTCAAGGCTCCTGCATTCTGTTCTAGCTTATGTAATTCTGAGAAAGCAGTTCTGGTGCAATGTTCAAGCTCAGTCCCCGTAAAAGCAGTGCTGGCCACCCTCCCTACAGTAGTAACGAAATGGTGAGTCTAGGAATGGGAGGGGGAGTGGAGGATGCCAAGAGAGGGTACAGAGTAGGCCCTCAGTAATGCTTATTGCACAAATATTGAATGGCAGAGTCAAGAGCAGAGACTGGGTCACAGTCCCAGCACGCTGGGCTCAGGTGCCCCTGCTGGCACAAACCCTGGCACTGCTCTCCAGAGGGGAGGCTAAAGCTCCACCTGTGATCCATCTGGGTCTAGGTGTGCTTCTCAAGGGCAAAGACGGGCAACAGCTGAAGCTTCCACTTGGATGTCCCACGGACAGCTAAAATAAAAGTGTTGGCACACGAATTTGTTACTGTCTACCCTTGACCTACCCATTCAGTCATTTGTATCTCAGGTAATGGAACCTCCAGCCATTCAGTTGTTATGTTAGAAACCCAGATCTCATCCTTGACACCACACTCCCACCATCAGCATCACTATGCCCCTACCAGCATCTAATTTATTCTATCTCCCTCACATGCCATGAATCTGGGCACTTCTCTTCATCCCCACAGCCCAGGTCACCTTTTATTTAATATTTGGATTACATAGTCACCTCTTCAGTGATTACTCTGGGCACAATTTCTACACAGCAGTCATTCATTCATTCATTCATTTCCCAGTTGTTTACTGAGTACCTATGGAGTGTGAGATGCTAGGGATATGGTAGTAAGCAAAACAAAGCCCTCATTCTCATGGAACCAATATTCTCACAGAAGCCAGTTATGATTCCTAAAGCACAGATATTGTCATGTCTGTCCCCAGATTACAGCACATCATTGGCATCCCTCCGTCCTCAACAGAAAATCCAAACTCCCTAAGATACCTTCCTCTCTAGCTCGTCATCCCAGTATCTCCTCTGCTTACCTTCCCAGCCATATGGAATCAATTTCAGTTACTCAAATGCACCCAGCCTTTGCATATCCTAGAATATTCTAACCACCTCCCCCAACTGGCCTAACAGCTACTGGCCCTTCAGTTCTCAACTTGGAGCTCTCTTGGCCAGGGTTGGTTGCCAGCTATGAAGAATTGAGTCATGTTGGGGATAATGAAATTTGGAGGATGCCCAAAATTCCTGAGACCTGAAACCTGTCCTGCCACAGCCACTACTGCCCATCCCTTCTCCCCAAGCCTTTGAAAGAAATATGAGCCCAGAGAATAAGGCCAAACAAATGCACACTCCTTCTTTTCTCTGAGATTCTGGCCTCTGGTTGTGCCAGATTGAATAATGGAAAGAATTTTACCTAGGCTTGAGGGAGACCTAACTAATCTCAGAAGAGGATATTTACTATTTTTAGCTACTAAGTATCTATATTAGTCCATTCTCATGCTGCTATAAGGACATAACCAAGACTGGGTAATTTAAAAAGGAAAGAGGTTTAATGGACTCACAGTTCCACATGGCTGGGGAGGCCTCATGATCATGGCAGAAGGTGAAGTTTCTTACATGGCAGCAGGCAAGACCACATGTACAGGGGAACTACTCTTTACAAAACCATCAGATCTCGTGAGACTTACTCACTATCACGAGAACAGCATGAGAAAAACCCATCCCCGTGATTCAGTTACCTCCCACCAGCTCCCTCCCACAATACGTGGGGATTATGGGAGCTACAATTCAAGATGAGATTTGGGTGGGGACAAAGGCAAACCATATCACCATCTGAGCATCCACTCCACTTGAGGAACCTAGAGCCCAGGACATGGGAGGTCTGTGTCCAGTGGGAACAGAACTGGCAGAAATTACCCAACTGGACCATTCCTGAAGTGGGTCTTAACAGGCTTTGCTGAGGCCAGTTTTCCAATCAGTTCTTTTTTTTTTTTTTTTTTTTTTTTTTTTTGAGATGGAGTCTCACTCTGTCACCCAGGCTAAAGTGCAGTGGCACAATCCTGGCTCACTGCAACTTTGCCTCCTTGGTTCAAGCGATTTTGCTGCCTCAGCCTCCCGGATAACTGGGATTACAGGCATGCACCACCACACCCGGGTAATTCTGTATTTTTAGCAGAGATGGGTTTCACCGTGTTGGCCCGGCTGGTCTTGAACTCCTGACCTCAAGTGATCCACCAGCCTCAGCCTCCCAAAGTGCTAGGATTACAGGCATGAGCCACCGTGCCCGGCCCAGCCTGCCTACCAGTTTTATAAGCTACTTGATATTCTTCCAATAATCCCTTTCTCTTTAGGGTCACTAGATATGGTCTCTATTACTGGAAACCAGAAACCCTGAATAATGCAATAACTTTTCTCCTCCCTCAAACTCCTACTATGGACCCATCTCCAATCCCCACCTTCATGGTGCAAAATGACTAGCCCAAGGAAGATTGTAATGAGCAGGACAGAGATCCCAAGTTCCTCAGCAGCTCTGGACTTACCCACCCACCTCAGGCTTTTCCTGATGGATGTGCAATGCAATGACCCAGGCCATTTTTCTTCTCAGCCATCTGGGAGAAAGAAAAAGAATTTCAGAAAATAACCAATCCTAAAAGAGGAAGAAGATTCACCCTTACCCTGTGGCCCAGTTACAATCCTGGCCCTTGACCCTTCCATATTGGCAGGTTTCCTGTCGAGGGAGAGAGGAGCTGGACCTCAAACTAGAGTCCAGCAGTTGTGGATGAACAGAAAATGTTTGTTGTTTTCCCAGGCCTTGTGTGATTCCCTGTGAAATGGTTGCCATTACTTCCCATCTTTGTCACTTTGCCATGCTCATGATGCAGTGCTTCTCATGATTTAGTACTTCTCTATCTCATCTTCTTGTAGCTCATGGCTTCTCCCCTTGGTGATGATGTTGACTCCTCTTAGCCCTGGCAAGAAGTTGGCTTCTTGCCAGGCTCATTTTCTCCTTCTGTTAACCCCATAGCTACTGCTGCTGCTGTTGCTGCTTTTTTGTTTTGTTTTGTTTTGTTTTGTTTTGTTTTGTTTTGTTGAGGCAGGGTCTCAGTCTGTCACCCAGGCTGGAGTTCAGTGGCACATTCATAGCTCACTGCAGTCTCAAACTCCAGGGCTCAAGCAGTCTTCTCCCTCAGCCTCCCAAGTAGCTGTGGTGGTACATACCACCACATCCAGCTATTTTTTTTTTAAAGTAATTTTTTGTAGAGATAGGGTCTTACTGGGTTGCTAAGGCTAATCTTGAACTCAAGCAATCCTCCCACCTCAGCCAGCCAACGTGCTGGGATTGCAGGTGTGATCCGTTTTTCTGTGTTTCTCTCAACTTCCAGGCCATCCTGCTGTTTATCTCTTAGATCCAAACTTTCCAAATGAGGATGTGATTAGATCTGCTGGTTGCTATTCACTGAGAGTCCTGTACAAGGCCTGTAGGTCTAGAGCCGCTTTCCTCAGAAAGGCTAAGGATGTGGCAAATACACAGAGCGAATGGGGCCAAATCCAGTCTAGCATTTCAGACTCAACTTGCGCAAACCTAAGCATGTCACCCCCACTCACAGGTCTGCTTTCTTAAGGGCCTGTGTTCCTTAACTCAGTAAGTATTCTGCTGTAGAGGTCTGGTCTTCCAAAGACCGCTCTGGTAACCTACTGCTCCAGCCTCATCTCCCTCTACTCCCATTGTACCACAACTATCTGAACTTCTCAATATAGATTTCCAAAACTGAAATCAGCTCTTCCAATGCACTCTCCCTTCAACTACACTCCACATCAGGGGGCTTTGTTTGTACTTCTCTGTCTCTACTTGTAACTTTTTTTTTTCAAGACAGAGTTTCACTCTTGATGCCCAGGCTGGAGTACAATGGCACATTCTCGGTTTACTGCAACCTCTGCCTCCCAGGTTCAAGAGATACTCCTGCCTCAGCCTCCCGAGTAGCTGGGACTACAGGCATATGCCACCACGCCTGGCTAATTTTGTATTTTTAGTAGAGACGGGGTTTCTCCGTGTAGGTCAGGCTGGTCTCGAACTCCTGACCTCGTGATCCGCCCACCTCGGCCTCTCAAAGTGCTGGGATTACAGGCGTGAGCCACCACGCCCAGCCTCTACTTGTATTCTCTTTCCTTTACAAGATCTCAACCTAGAAAGCTTTAACATCTTCATCTGCTGGACCATGAACCATCTAGGGCAGGAATTATGTCTCAGTAATCTTTGGAGCTGGCCAGAGTGAGTGTCAGTGAGTTTCTAAAGACTAACGCAGCAACAATCTCCAAACCTTCTTCCCCTAGAGCTTAGGACACATGGTCTTACTAGTCCTCTATCCCTTGGTCCAGTAGCTCACCTTTGAGATCCAGTCTGAGAACTGGGTCCTAAAAACACTTTTCTCCAAAGAGTGACAACAGCTGAGAGGATGCAGCTATGACCTAGGTGGTCCTTTGCCTGGCTTCTCAGGGGCTTTGGGCTGCCTGGCTGCTCCAAGTGCCTCTCTGTGAAATGAGCCAATTTCCTCCTGCTCTGTTGATTTCTCTTGTGATGCGGCAGGACTCCTGGCTGGAGAGTGACTCAGCTGATTTGCCTTCTGCATGCCTGGATTGGTGTAGGAGGGACACACTGATAGGAGTGAAGCTAGAACAAAGGTTTGAGTCTTACAGTCATGAGGAGGCCTGGCCTCATGCCCATAAGACCATAGAGAGGCCTGGGAGGGTTAGGCCCTGGTCCTGCACTTACTCCAGGAACAGGACAGGGCTGTAAGAACTCTGCCAGCTCAGAAAGTGTTTAAGAGGTTGCAGGGTTGTCAGTGAAGCCCAGGCTTCAAGATTCTCCCAACAGGCAGCCAGAAATAGTGATGAGGAGACCAGCAGGCAGGTGATACAAACCAAGAAGTATATTGGGCCCTCATAGCAAGATTGAGATGGAATCAATCATTCTAGAGAGCTGGGGAAGGAAGCGAATTACTCAAACAAGCAAATCAGAATGAGATCCAAAGCAGAAACCAGCTCTGTGAGTTTGGGCACAGAGTAGGTGGGGAAGGAGAGACCTCAGACTCAGAGGCATCCTCATCATCCATCACCCTGTGCTGGGCACTGGAGATGCAGAGATGATTGATTATGGCTCCTGCCCTGAAGGAAATCCCTGCTTGAGTTCGGTGAAAAATCTCCCAGACACATAAACAGAAACTACCATAAAACATGGTCAAGGGGCCGGGCACGGTGGCTCATGCCTGTAATCCCAGTGCTTTGGCAGGCCGACATGGGAGGATCAGCCTGGGAAACATGGGAGACTTCATCTTTACAAAAAAATAAATAAATAAATGTTATAGTGAGCCCTAAGTTTCTGTTCAGCTCTCTTATTCTTTAACCATCTATTTTAAAGTTTAACTTCCTTCTAATTCCAGTAAACAACCTTCTCCACTGGTTCTAATCAGTAGTACATATCTGCTCCCCCTCCCCCCAGCTCCATCCTGACTCATCCTGGTCATCTGATCACCCCTAGCTACCTGCTCTGACCCTCCTGTAACCATCCTTCCCACCAAAACACCCATCCTGCCACTCCAGCTAGGACCCCTGCTCTTTTTTAAATAGCCAATCGGGATTAGTCTAGCTTGTGCAGTCTAACCCTAGCCAACAGGCTGACACAGCAGTAGGGACGACCCCCTTTAGGCATAAGCCGCACCCTTCTATAGAAGGAAACTGCCTTGCTGAGAGGACGTATCTCCCAGTGCTATTTCTTTTGTGGCATGGAAATTTTACTTATAAATTAGCCAGGTATGGTAGAATGCCAATGTAGTACCAGCTACTCGGGAGGCTGAGGCAGAAGGATTGCTTGAGGCTAGGAGTTTGAGGCTACAGTCAGCTATGATGGAGCCAAATCCAGCCTGGGTGACAGAGCAAGACCCTGTCTTTAAAACACAAACAACAACAACAAAAACAGCATCAAGGCAGTGCCAGCAGTGAGCACAGGAGCTGTGGAGCACAGACAAGGAGGACCTAACTCTGCCTTTTTCGAAAGAGGGCCTGGGGGTCCTTCACAGTGGAAGGGAGGGTCTGAGGGTTCTCTATAGCAGAGGTGAGATGGAACTTGAAGGAGGTAAAAGCATTTGCTAGGTGGGAAAGAGTAGTCCATGTATAGGCATGGAGGCGTATTACAGCAAAGCCTGTTTGGGGCACCATAGGTAACTGGGTGGGACTAATACATTGAGTGTATATGAGCATGTGACAGCAAATGCTGCAGATGTTGACAGCAGGCAGAAGAAAAGGCCTTATTCTTAGATATGGTTTTAGTGATCCCACCTAGCATTTACACCAATCAAATTACAATTCCTCATCTTAAGGACAGGAGATGGTTTGCTGGTGTTTCATTTGAGTTCCTTTCTTCTTTCAAGTGTAGGAGGATAACTTGGTCTGACCTCAGGCGGAGAGGAAAACTAAAGCAAAAAATAAGAGGGAATTGCATTTCAGTGGGTACTCAGATGTCCAGGACTCCACCCCAAACACACAGGATGCTGGAGCAGGGGCAGTATGACTAACTTTAACCTACCCGTTGCTTCTGATGGAGCCCCTGCCTGGTTGGTATTGGTTCAGGTATGAGCTGGAGCAACCTCAACTGGGTCCCCAGATGTTGTAGCAGAGATTAGGTTATGGTCAAATGAGCTGGGAGCCTTCTGGGAAGGCGCTTGCATGACCAAGAGGAAAGAGCACATTTTTAGTTTCAGAGTTCAAATAGCTGTGTGTCCTTAAGCAAGTTACTCAGTCTCTCTAAGCCTCTGGATCCTCAGCTATAAAGTAGGAATCACAGCACTTACTTCCTAGGAATGTTGTAAGGACAAATGAGATAATGCATGTGAAAGAATCTGGTACATACTGGATGTTCAGTTAAAGGGAATTCTCTTCTGCTTCTCTCCCATGACCCTGTCTCAAGAAGCCCAGAGAAGGGGAGGAGGCTTTATTTCACATACATAATGGGTTAATACCTAAATATATAAAAAGCTGTTTTAATCAATAAGAGGAAAAATAGCCCAAAAGAAAAATAAGCAAAAGATAGAAGTAATTAATAAAATATATATTAATAGTTATTAATCATGTTATAAATTTAATATCATATATATACAGATACACAGCCATATACATATAAATTTCATTAACTAAATTGGTGAATTGTAACAAATAAAACATCATTTCCACTTATCAGCTTGACAAAGTTTATCAAGCATTTCGCCATAAGCACAGTGTGCTTCCTTGCACAATTGATAAATCATTTGTATTCTTTTTCTGTAAATTATCCATACCTACCTTTTGTCCATTTTTCTGACACAGTGTTAGTCTTTTTTTAATTGATGCATTAAAATTTGCACCAATTTAAAAAAAGTTCTTTACATATTTGATTTTAACCTTTTGATTGACCTATGTGTTACAAATATTTTTCTAGTTTGTCATGTGTCTTTTGACTTTGTTTATGGAATTTTGGTTGTACAGAAGTTAAAATTTTTTTATGCAGTCAAAATCATCAGTGAATGTTTTCCATTTTTGGCTTGGCAAAGAGGCTAAAGTTTCACAATCTACAGTGCAGGAAAGGCTATCCCTAATATGAGATGTCTGGCTTGGGCTAGCTTAGACTGAACCCGCTTTACATTTAGATCTCCTAAGTCTCACTTCTCTGGCTCTAAGTTTTATATTACGTAGTCTGTCTTTGAAGATTTGGCTTCCCAATAGGTATGAGCCCAGGGAGAAAATAATCAAACTAACCTGAGTATTCTGGTCATTTAAAAAGCTGTATTTCTCATTGGAAATTAATTGACTATGATCTGGTTAATACATTGGTCTAATGAATTTGGTTAGTATGAGTCTGCTTAGAGACAGATCTCTTCTGAGTACTGAAAAAAAAAAATCAGGTTTTTGAGCTATAAGTCTGAGAGCCAGACTCTAGGCTGTGTTAATTCACCCAGACCTTGCTGGAAAATGTTAGTCTTATCACTTTTTCTTAGAAATAATTTCCCAACATTTCCATCGCTATGCAAATATCTTTCTCAATAATAAGCTGTGAAGGTAAATGTGCCAGAAACTCCATAACTAATAATAATTCATAATCAAACCTATACCCTAATGAAGCACTTGCTAGGTGCCCAACACTGTTCTTGGTGCATTTAATGAACTGTTTAACAGGCATAACACTTCTGTGATATATACAATCTTTTTATTTATTATTATTTTTTGAGATGGTGTCTTGCTCTACCGCCCAGGCTGGAGAACAGTGGCGCGATCTCAGCTCACTGCAACCTCTGCCTCCTGAATTCAAGCAATTCTCCTGCCTCAGCCTCCCAAGTAGCTGAGAATACAGGCACCCACCACCACACCCAGCTAATTTTTGTATTTTTGGTAGAGATGGGGGTTTCTCCATGTTGGCCAGGCTGGTCTCAAACTCCTGACTTCAGGTGATCTGCCCACCTCGGCCTCCCAAAGTGCTGGGATTATAAGTGTGAGACCCCACGCCTGGCCGATGTATATAATCTTAGTTGCTAATTTACATATGAAGAAACAGGGACCCGGAGAGATGGAGTCATTTTACCAAAATTACAAAGTCAAGAAACTAGTGCTGCCCATATTTGAACCTTGGACTGTCTGCTTTCTTATCTGCGTGTGTTTGTAATATTTGATTACGACCCTATCTTGAAACCTCCCTTTAGTTTAGGGAGCTTCACTGTTATCTAATTATTCTAGCAACCATCACAGTCATAAGTTGATAACCTCTTTCCCCCTAACTTCTCCCTTTCTCTCTGAATTTTCAGATCTCCTGCACTAAATCAGGCACGTGAGGACTCTGTGGGTAACACACAGGGACCTCCTGCCAAATCCCTCTTCCCAGAAAATGTGAGCCTTCATTCTTCCACTAGCTTCATTGCAGCTGTGTCAAATTTAAACTATAAAGGGTTTCCTGTGCATTGTCTTCTAGCCAGAAGGATTAGCTTTAAGCTGACACATTCCATATAAGGTCTTAAGCTTCAAGGAAAGTATCTTTCCTTTATGCTTTTCCAAATTATCGATTTAGCTCTTTATTTTCTGAATGTGAATCTAGAACTTTATTTACCAGTTTCAGATGCTTTGGTAATGCTCAAATAACTAAAATTGACCAGTCTATAATTGAATTGAGTTATTTGGAGGATATAAAAATACTGTGCAATTTCATTTTATGTGCTGCTATTTTTATGAGGGCTAGAAAATGTTCTGTAGACAGAAAAGGGAAAAATAGAAAGAGAGATTGCTATTGTGTTACAGGAATAAATAAGAGAGAGAAACCTAGGAAAAAAGAAGGGTAATTAATAATTGATTATCACCTACTGTTGCCAGTCACTGTGCGAGATGCTTCATGTGTATCATCTTGTTTAATCCCTTCTAACCACCCAGGGACATAGATTTATTGCATCCATTTCATGAATTAGGAAATTGGGAGTCAGAAAGGTTAAGTAACTTGCTCAAGGGCACACAGCTAGTTCATACAGAGTTGGGGTTTGAGTGCAGTTCTCTTAGATCCTTAGTGTGCTGGGTACAGAAGGGAAAAACAGATCACAAAACTCAAACTGAAGTCTAGTAGATAACTGAAAAGATCAAAGTGAAACTAACTGGAGATAAGAAGAGAGAAGGATGATCAGAGTGACTGGAGAGGATGTGCTAGCCTTTGGTAAGTGGTAGGGTTTCTGAATCTACCAGCCTAGAGCAAGGCAGGGGCAGGTGGCTGGAGCTGGAACTGATGGAGGTTGGGCTAGAACCTCGTCAAGTCAAAGATAATACTGATTCAAGGAGAGCCAAGTGAGGAGATCTAAGTGAAGGCAAAGTGATGATTCACCTGGCACAGAGACAGGGGCTCTGGCCTCTCTGGAGGCAGAGGGGACTCTAGGAAGAGGGAGTCCTGAACTTGTTGGTTGACTCTTCCATTTAGGAGGAGTACTCTCTTTGTCAGAGCTTCCATCAGGAAAGCCAGACTTCATTGCCATAGTATTAATAATGCCCTAGCAATCCATCAAGATCTTTCTTGAGTGGGAATGCCACAGGAAGGTTTCAATTCATTCAAAAAAGTGCTTACTGGGTACTTTTCTATGTGTCAGGTATGACCTCAGAGATGGGGAGAAAATGGCAGGCAAAAATACTTTGATCTCTGTCCTTGTGCAGCTCATAGTCTAACGGAGGAGATGGTTACTAATCACATGATCATACAAATAAGGGCAAAACTACTAATTTAATAAGCACTCCAAAGGAAAGGTACACAATACTGTAAGAGTATATTTAGTAAGGCTTCCTTGAGAAAGCAGTGCTTGTGCTGTGATGCAGGGAATTAGAATTACTTAAAGAAAGATTATTATATTCCAGATAGAGAAACCATCAAGTGCAAAGATCCCTTGTTTTAGCTGGTTCATCCTGGAGGATGGAGGCTTAGTCCACGTTCAGAGCTTTACACACACTTTACAGTTTAGCTGGATGTCTCCTTTCCTAGCTGGAAACTCCCCTAATATCCAACAAATCCACATTTCATGTCAAAGATAGTGTTTGTCTCTAAGCATGAGATATTTTTCTTTTTCTTTCTTAATTTTAACTCTTATTTATTTTATTTATTTATTTTTGCAACAGAGTTTTTCTTTTGTCGCCCAGGCTGGAGTGCAATGGCGCAATCTCAGCTCACTGCAACCTCCACTTCCCGGGTTCAATAAATTCTCCTGCCTCAGCCTCCCAGGTATCTGGGATTACAGGCGCCAACCACCACGCCCAGCTAATTTTTGTATTTTTAGTAGAGATGGGGTTTCACCATGTTGGCTAGGCTGGTCTCTGAACTCCTGATCTCAGGTGGTCTGCCTGCCTCAGCCTCCCAAAACGCTGAGATTACAGGCATGAGCCACTGCCCCCAGTTTATTTTTTACTTATTTATTAGTTTTTTTTTTTTTAGAGACAGAGTCTTGTCCTGTTTCCCAGGCTAAAGTGCAGTGGTACAGTCATAGCTCTCCACAGCCTCAAACTCTCAGGCTCAAGCGATTCTCCTGCCTCAGCCTCCCAACTAGCTGGAACTATAGGCATGCAGCACCCTGCCCAATTAATTTTTTAATTTTTTGTAGAAATTGGGTCTCACTGTGTTGCCCAGGCTAGTCTTGAACTCATAGCCTCAAGCAATCCTCTGCCCTGGCCTCCCACAATGTTGAGATTACAGGTGTCAACCACTGCATCCAGCCATGAAAGGCTTTTTATGTATTCAAGCATATATAGATACATGTAAATACCCATCTATCTAATCATATCTTTAACCAAGTATCTACTTATTTATATATTTGTTGATTACCCATTCATATACCTATTTAATCATCCATCATACCAATAATCAACCCATGTATTTGTCTACCAGTCCACCAGACAAGCATCCCTCCATGTATCTATACATCTACCATATTTTATCTCTGCATGCTAATATATCCATTTATCCATCAATCCACCACCTATTCTTTCATTTACCCATGAATCTATCTATTTATCTCTCCAACCATGTATCCATATATTCACTTATTCCTTCCTCTAGCCAACCATTTATTCATGCATCTATTCCTCCATTCTCTCCATCCACCCACCCATGTGTTTATTTATTATTCATCCATTTAATCATCTAAGTATTCATTTATCTTCCATCTATTTATTTACCCATTAATGTATTCAGTTATTTCTATTGCTGTGGTGACAAATGACCACAAAGTTAGTGGCTTAAGACAATACAGATTTATTATCTTTTACTTCTAGAGGTCAGAAGCCCAAAATATGTCTAAAGAGGCCAAAATCAAAGTGTTGACGGAGTTGTAGTCCTTCTGGAGGCTGTAGGGGTGAATCTGTTTTCTTGACTTTTCCAGCTTGAGCTTGCCTGCATTCCTGGTCTCATGGCCTCTTCCTCCAACTTCAAAGCCAGTAGCATAGCATCTTCACATCTCTCTCTGACTCTGTTCCGTCTGGCTCCCCTTGCACTTACAGGACCCTTGGGATTACATTAGGCCCACACAGATAATCCAGGGTAATCTCACCCATCTCAAGGTAAAAGGATTAACAACCTTAATTCTTTTTTGCCATGCAATATAGCATATGAAAAGTTTCAGTAATGAAGATATGAACATCTTTGGGGGGCTATTTTTCTGCCTGCCACAACATCCATCCATTTATGCATTCATCTTTCTATTCATTCATTATGCATCTTTGTGTCCATCCACTAATCCGTCACTTTGGTCATCCACTCACTCATAATGTATGTATGTATGTACATATTTATCTGTCTGTCTGTCTATCTTTCTATCCATACATAGATCCAATCCAATTCTCCATTTATTTGTTCATTAATCCAACCATTCACTTGCCCACCATTTATTTATTAGTAACATGAACCATCCATCCTAGTTTCATTAAATCCATATATCCATTCATTCATTCACCAATCATCCATGAATCAATGTATCCATCTATTTAACCCTCCATCTCATCGTTCATGAGCTACCTTTTTCTGCCTTGCCTCTGACTCTTTAATTATAATAAATAAACAGCACCCATCCAAGACCTCACCGACACACTGTCTGTCTTTCTCTCCCCCTGTTCTTTCTCCCTCTCTCCATCTCTCTGTCCTTGTTTCTGCTCTGTCTCTGTCTCTGTCTTTCTCTCTCTCTCTTTCTCTCCCTCCACACTTTGGACCTACTTACAAAAACAGATCATTCTACCTGGATCTTTGTCATTTCTTCTCAATCACCTTTTTATTTGATTGTAGCTCCTAACCCTGACTCAGTTTTGCATGTGGTACATTGTACTGGCTTATGCCAATGGATCTTTCCGGAATCTTACTTACTTTACAGAGCGCTGCCAGTATTGACTTTGTCTGTATTGACCCAGATCTGCCTTTCTCCCAATTATGCCCAGAAGGAGTGAAGGCAATAAGTAACCCTGCAATATGTGAGTGTGTAGGGAGGTACTGGGTTAAAACTGTGTGTCCCTATATCTGTTCTGCTACATGCCCTCCCACTCTGTGAAGAGATTTAGATGAAACCCATACTCCTCACAATCTATGTTGGGTATTTTTTCAAGGAAGCAAGACCAATAGTTCTGTAAAATATTTGTGATGTGATGGTCATAAAAGCATTTTGCAACTACTTGAATAATAAAAAAAAAATTAAAGAGCTCAAAAATTACCATTATATAAGAAAAAGCTAAACAAATATGGCTAATTTTATTTTTAACAAGTTTTGTTTTTTCCCCCAGACTTTCCCCTCACAGTACTAGTAATAAGGTGAGAAAGCATATACTACTGAAGCAAAAGGATAAACAGCGGCAGTAACCATAAAAATCACCACTCACAACCAGGTACGGTGGCTCACGCCTATAATCCCTGCACTTTGGGAGGCCGAGGCAGGCGGATCACAAGGTCAGGAGTTTGAGACCAGCCTGGCCAATATGGTGAAACCCCATCCCTACTAAAAATACAAAGATTACCCAGGCATGGTGGTGGGCGCCTGTGGTCTCAGCTACTCAGGAGGCTGAGGCAGAAGAATTGCTTGAACCCAGGAGGTGGAGGTTGCAGTGAGCAGAGATTATGCCACTGCATTCCAGCCTGGGCGACAGAGCAAGACTCTGTCTCAAAATTTAAAAAAAAAAAAAAATTACCACTCACAAACACTACCATAATTTATAGTTGTCAAAACTGTTAATGGTCTGTCATCACAAGCTGAGATGTTATAAGGTAGATTGAGGATGGTGTGAAATTCCTGGCACTCTGCTAAAATGCCTCCCTCCGCCCTGTTGCTCAGGAGAGCACTTCGGAATGCAAAAGAATAGGAATGACATTATTATAAGAATAATTATTCCTATTTTTTTTAAAGAAGGCAAATCTTTCAGACTGTGGTCCCTTATACACAATTAGTAACAAATTACTGACTATAGAACTCATGACTGATCATGTCAAGACACGACCACTGAAAGGCATGGCTAAATGACTGCTAGATTTCTGAACATGTTTAAGGTCAAGAATCCATCATGCACACAAGTTAAAACTGGAGTGAAGTTGTTTGAGTGAGTCAGAGTAGCCCAGCATCTCTCCTGCAGATACCATTCATTTGTTGAGTATGCAGAAGCGTTGAGACTCCTTCATGGAGCTCAACACTGGCCCATGAGGGCACAGTCTACACTACTTAAAACCTTTCGAGAAAGATGTAATGGAAAATGTGATGTTATCAGAGGCTTGGCCAAAGTAAGATTTCAGAAATGAATGAAGAAGGAATATTCCTTGTGACTGATCTGCAGTCTGGTCTGGGAAGGTGTCACTCCTCAACAGTTGGATGATTCTAGAACCCTGAGTCAGAAGATTTTTGAAAGCACTAACGTTTCGACAATGTAAGGTCAGTGGTTTATAAACATAAGCTCTGGTGAGCATTAAGACATCTGTGAACTATACATAAAGGGTTTATACTTTGACCCTGGGAAACATAGTGAGACCCCATCTCTACACAAAAAAATAAAAAAAATAAAAAAAAAAATTAGGCAACATAGTGGTGCATACCTGTAGTCCCAGCTACTTGGGAGGCTGAGGCAGTAAGATTGCTTGAGCCCAGAAGTGTAAGGCTGCAGTGAGCTATGAAGTTGCTATACTTCAGCCTGGGCAACAGGGAGACCCTGTCTATAAAAATTAAAAATAGGCCGGGCATGATGGCTCATACCTGTAATCCTAGCCCTTTGGGAGGCTAAGGCAGGTAAATCACTTGAAGTCAGGAGTTTGAAACCAGCTTGTCCATCATTGTGAAACCCTGTCTCTACTAAAAATACAAAAAAATAGCTGGGCATGGTAATGTGTGCCTGTAATTCCAGCTACTTGGGAGGCTGAGGCAGGAGAATTGCTTGAACCCAGGAGGTAGAAGTTGCAGTGAGCCAAGATTGTGCCACTGCACTTCAGCCTGGGTGACAGAGCAAGACTCTATCTCAAAAAAAAAATAATAAATAATAATAATTTTTTTAAAAAAAGCACCTTTGAGAAACTGCCTAGACAGGGCTAGGCAATTTTACAGATGAAATGACTGTAGCTAGAAAGTCAATGTCCCGAGATGGCAATTAGGTTTCATACTGTGAGCCCTTCCTAGTTGATTAATAATGCCTGCCTAGCCAGACACAGTGGCTCATGCCTGTAAACCCAGAACTCTGGGAGGCTGAGGCAGGCAGATCACTTGAGGCTGGAGTTCGAGATCAGCCTGCCCAATATGGTGAAACACCTGGCTCTACTAAAAATACAAAAATTAGCCAGGCATGGTGGTGTGTGCCTACAGTCCCAGCTATTCAGAAGGCTGGGGCAGGAGATTCCTTTGAACCCAGGAGGCAGAGGTTGCAGTGAGCTGAAATCATGCCGCTGCACTCCAGCCTGGGTGATAGAGCAAGACTTCATCTCAAAAAAATATAAAATAATAATCATGTCTGCCTGGAGCTCTGAGATGATAGGAATTCTGGGTTAAATACAGGATTAGCAAGAAAGAAGGTGATGAATTAGCCAAAATTTCTCCATGGATATGAGAGGAAGAAGTAGAAACAGGTGTGACACCATTTTCCATCACTTTTCTAGCGTTTTCCATCATTCAACCAACATTTGCTGAGCACTGCAAGGTACTTGTCAGGTGCTAAAAATACTGAAGAAGAACAAAGAAAGATAGTTTTCTATCCATCTAAATAATCGGAGCCCACAATCCAGTTATTTTTATCATCCCACTCTCTTCCCAATAAAAGATCTTGCTATCTCTTCAACAAAAATTCATTTCCTCTTCTTCCTGGGTACATAGGTAAACTACATTATTTAGCTGCTCTTGTGATTTGGTGTGGCCATTTAACTGAGTTCTAGCCAATGACACGTGAGCAGAAGTGATATGTGTGATTTCTAGGCTAATGCCTTTAAAAAGGGGGTGTGTCCTAACCACAATCTCTTCCTGCTAGATGGATACAGATGATGACAAAAGCCTAGTGGATGAGTAGTTATGGGATAGAAGGAATCCCTCTGAATCAACAGGTATAGGATTGTGACTTATCAACCAGAAATATTTTCCTTCAGGTCAGGCGCAGTGGCTCACACCTATAATCCCAGCACTTTGGGAGGCCAAGGCAGGCAGATCATTTGAGGTCAGGAGTTCGAGAACCAGCCTGGCCAACATGGTGAAACCTCGTCTCTACTAAAAGTACAAAAATTAGCTGGGTGTGGTGGTATGTGCCTGTAATCTCAGCTCCTCAGGAGGCTAAGGCAAGAGAATCACCTGAACCAGGGAGGCAAAGGTTGCAATGAGCCAAGATTGTACCACTGCACTCCAGCCTGGGTGACAGAGCGATATTCTGTCTCAAGAAAAAAAAATACTTTCATTGAAATACTATATGAGCAAGCAATAAGATTCTTTTTGTTGGAGCCATTATTCTTTTGTGTACATATTTATTATAGCAGCAAGTGAATATTATACTACCTAATCTGCTCTAAAGTGACGTGTCCTCTTTCACCCTCCTCTCAACAAGCTTTCATCCACTACGGTTGGCACTTAATCCATATTTTAAAGTTTAATTAGGTGGGTACCCTTCACCTTAGCCCAAGAATCTGTATTTGACAGGGGGTACCAAAGGCATGTTAAAGATCTCTGCTTTATTCCATTCCTACGAAGGAATGATAGTCATGTTTCTTTTTGGCTAGAATATCTTTTATTGTTGCTGTTGGACTCCAAAATTGGCACTGTAATGACTCCCCAGAGTTGTCATGGGCTCTGAGTCACACAGCCCAGATTTAGCCACAGCTGGGCTCCCTACCTCGGTAGAGCTCAGACTTCAGCATGTGTTTAAGCATAGGCTTCTAGCCCCACCCCCAAACTTTCTGATCTAGTTGGTTTGGGTTGGAGTCCAAGAATTTGGACTTTTACCAAGTTCCTGGATGCTGTTGCTGGTCCAGGAAGCATACTTCGAGAACTATTAAGCCAGTAAAGCTAAGCTGTAGCTGTTTATATATATATATATATATATTTTTTTTTTTTTGAGACAGAGTCTCACTCTGTTGCCCAGGCTGGAGTACACTGACATGATCTCAGCTCACAGCAACCTCCACCTCCCAGGTTCAAACTATTCTCCTGCCTCAGCCTCCCAAGTAGCTGGGATTACAGGTGCCCGCCACCACACCTCGCTAATTTTTTTGTATTTTTAGTAGAGCCAAGGTTTCACCACGTTGGCCAGGCTGGTCTCAAACTGCTGACCTCAGGTGATCCACCCGCCTCCGCCTCCCAAAGTGCTGGGATTACAGGCGTGAGTCACCACGCTCAGCCCTATTCATCTTTTAAAATTACTGTAAGACATCTGAATTAGGGTTCTCCAGAGAATAGAACCAGCAGGACAAACACAAGCATGCACACACACACACACGTATGAGAAGATTTATCATGAGAATTGGCTCACATGATTATGGAGGCTGAATATTCCCACTATCTGCCATCTGCAAACTGTAGAACCAGGAAATCCAGTGGTTTAATTCAATATGAGTCCAAAGGCCTGAGAACCAGGATATCTTATGATATAATCCCTAGTTCAAGCTTGAAGGCCTGAGAACAGAGAGTAGAGGTAAGGGGAGTACAGGCGCAGGTTCCAGAATCCAAAGGCCTGAGAACCAGGAGCTCCAGTGTCCCCGTTCAAGGAGAGAGAGAATTTACTCTTCTTCCACATTTTTATGCTCTGTGGGCCCTCAATGGATGACGCTCACTAACACTGGTGAGGGCAATGTTCTTTATTAAGTCTACTGATTCAAATGCTAATCTATCCTGGGAACATCCTCAGAGACACACCCAGAAATGTTTCTCCAGCTATCTGTGCATCCATTAGCCCAGACAAGTTGACACATAGCATTAACCATCACAGCATCTGTGTTCTGCAAATATTTTTATTTGAATGCTCTGGAGGTGCTTTCTTTTCACTTTTCCTTCCATAAAATCTCAGCCTTGTTTTTGCTTGTGATACCTAGAGCAGGAGTCTGGGAAAGCTAAGACACTGGACTGAACTGCTATTGGTGTGGCAGCTACTGCTGCACTTTGGCACCTGAGCCTGTGGCTGATGGACAGAGATGGTGATAGCTCTAGGCTCTACAGCCTTCCTTCCAGTAATTTGCCTCAGTTTTACTACTTGTAAAATGAGGGTAATAACAATTTTTTTCTTTGTAATAATTAAATATTTTATACATGTAAAGCATTTAAAACAGTGCTTGGAACAAAGCCGGAAGCATCACATTACTCAATTTTAAGCTATACCATAAGGCTACAGTAACCAAAACAGCATGGTACGGGTACAAAAACAGACACATAGATCAACAGAACAGAATAGAGAACCCAGAAGTAAAGCCACACACCTGCAGCCATCTGATCTTTGACAAAGTCAGCAAAAATAAGCAATGAGGAAAAAACTCCCTATTCAATAAATGGTGCTGAGATAGCTGGTTAGCCATATGAAGAAGAATACAACTGGACCCATACTTTTTAACCAGATACAAACATTAACTCAAGATAGATTAAAGATTTAAATGTAAGACCTCAAATTATAAGAAAATCCTAGAAGAATACCTAGGAAATATGATTTTGGACATTGGCCTCAGAAATAATTTATGACTAGCTCCTCAAAAGCAATTGCAACAAAAACAAAAATTGACAAGTGGGACCTAATTAAATTAAAGAGATTTGCACAGCAAAAGAAGCTATCAAGAGAGTAAACAGACAACCTATAGAATGTGAGAAAATATCTGCAAGCTATGCATCTAAAAAAGGTCTAATATCCAGAATCTGTAAAGAACTTTGACAAATCAAGAAAGCAAAAACAAACAACTCCATTAAAAAGTAGGCAAAGGGCCAGGCACAGTGGCTCAGGCCTATAATCCCAGCACTTTGAGAGGCCAAGGCAGGCAGATCTCTTAAGCCCAGAAGGTTGAGACCAGCCTAGGAAACATTGTGAAACCACATCTCCACAAAAAAAATACAATGTGGTGGCATGTGCTTGTAGTCCTACCTACTCGGGAGGCTAATGTAGAAGAATTGCTTGAGCCCAGGAGGTTGAGGCTGCAGTGAGCCATGATCACACCACTGCACTCCAGCCTGGGCAAGAGAATGAGATCCTGTCTCCAAAAAATAATGAAAGTAGGCAAAGGGACATGAACAAAGACTTCTTAAAAGAAGAAATATGAGTGGCCAAGAAACATATAAAAAAAAAAGCTCAATATCACTAATCAGAGAGATGCAAATCAAAACCACAATGAAATGCCATCTCTTACCAGTCAGAATGGCTATTATAGCCATTCTATTTTTTGACATTAAGTGAAAAAATAACAGATGCTGGCAAGGCTGCAGAGAAAAGGGAACACCTATACACTGTTGGTGGGAATGTAAATTAGTCCAGCCACTATGGAAGCAGTTTGGAGATTTCTCAAATAACTCAAAACTACCATTCAATCAAGCAATTCTACCACTGGATGTATACCCCCCCCCAAAAAAAAATCATCCTACCAAAAAGACACATGCACTCATATGTTCATTGCTGCACTATACTATTCACAAGAGCAAAGACATAGAATTAACCTAGGTACACATCCATGGTGGATTGGATAATGAAAATGTGGTATATATACACCATGGAATACTATCTAGCAGTAGAAAAGAATAAAATCATGTCCTTTGCAGCAACATGGATGTAACTGGAGGTCATTATCCTAAGCTAACTAACGTAGGGACAGAAAACCAAATACCACATGTTCTCACTTAGAAGTGGGAGCTTAGGACTACTAGTAAGGGGAGGGGAGAAGTGGGGAAAGACTGAAAAAAACTTCTACTGGATACTGTGCTTACTACCTGGGTGATGGGATCACTTGAACCCCAAACCTCAGAGTCACACAATATTCACATGTAACAAACTTGCACAAGTACCCACTGAATCGAAAATAAAAGTTGAAATTATTTTTAAAAATATTAGAAACAGTGCTGAGTGCATATTAATTACTCAATAAAATTAGCTATTGTGAACTGTCAATGTAACAGTGTGTGTTTCAGTAACATGGGGGCATCCTTCTCCAACTTTATTCCCTTCTGGGATATATTCCAAAAAGAAGCAAAAGAAATGGTAGGAGCTGGACTTCCTGGCATCCACAGTTTTTAACTACAATCGTGAAAGCATAAGAATCATTCACAATAAATGGAATTGGATGGAGAAATACAGCTTACTGTCATCAATTTGGTTCAAATTGCTGATGGTTGATCTGGAGTTTTCTGTCACAAATAGGTTTTGAAACATGTAGGCAATGTATGTGATATGGTTTGGTTCTGTATCTTCCCCCAAATCTCATGTTGAATTGTAATTCCCAATGTTGGAGGAAAGACCTGGTGGGAGGTGACTGGATCATGAGGGCAGATTTCCCCCGCTTTTGTTCTCATGATATTGAGTGAGTTCCTATGAGATCTGGTTGTTTAAAAGTGTATAGCACTTCCCTTTTCTCTCACTCTCTCTCCTGCTGCGATGTGAATATGTGGTTGCTTCCCCTTTGCCCTTCCACCACAATTGTAAGTTTCCTGAGGTCTCCCTAATCATGCTTCCTGTTCAGCCTGCAGAACTGTGAGTCACTTAAACCTCTTTTCTTGCTAAATTACTCAGTCTCAGGTAGTTCTTTATAGCAGTGTGAGAACAAATTAATACAGCATGTTTGCTGAATGGGACTGAAATGAGTCATAGAATAACCTAAAATATCTAGATGTAGATCATACGTTATGAAAACACTTAAAATGTGGGGCAAATTTATACAATAACCAAGCACATCTTACATATACAGTAACTTAATGATGGCTGTCACTTGTATCACCCAAGGAAATACTGTTATCTGTTGCTGCATAACAAATTATCCCCAAAGCTTGGTGGCTTAAAAACAACAATAAACATTTATTATCTCACATAGTTTCCACAGGTCAGAAATTTGGAAGTGACTTAGGTTTTCATGAGGTTGCAGTCAAAATGTTGGCTGAGGATGAAGTCTCATCTGAAGGCTTGACTAGGCATGGAGGATCCACTTCCAAGATAGCCCATTCACATGGCTCCTGACAAGAGGCCTTGCGTCCTTGCTGCAAAGACCTTTCCCTAGGGCTGACTGAATGCCTTCATGTCATGATGATAGACTCTTCCCATTGCAAATTACCTGAAAGAACAAGACAGATGCTGCAATGCTATTTATGACTAGCCTTGAAAGTTACACTCTGTCACTTCTGCAATATCCTACTGGTTACATACATAAATAAGCTCTATGCAGTACTGGAAAGGGCAATATAAGGGTTTGAATCCCAGCAGGTGAATATCACTGGGGGCCAGCTGGAAGGACAGCTACCATGCCCTACCTCAGCAAGAATGTGGAAACTAATTAATTTTTAAAAACTATAGTTTTTTGTTTCTAGCATGTAAAACAGTGTGGCTTTTTTTATTACCAGTTTTCAGATGGTAGCCTCTCCAAATCGGTCAGTAATGCTGATGGTAGAATTGCACAGATAAAGAAAAGGATTCTACACCTGAGGCTTCATAAAAAGCCTCATCTTTTTTTTTTTTTTTTTTTTTCCCCTTTGGAGACAGAATCTCGCTCTGCTGCCCTGGCTGGAGTGCAATGGTGCGATCTCAGCTCACTGTAATCTCCACCTCCCAGGTTTAGGCAATTCTCCTACCTCAGCCTCCCAAGCAGCTGGGGTTACAGGTGCACACCACCAAGCCCAGCTAATTTTTGTATTTTTAGAAGAGATGGGATTTCACTATGTTGGCCAGGCTGGTCTCGAACTCCTGACTTTAAGTGATCCGCCTGCCTCAGCCTCCCAAAGTGCTGGGATATAGGCACGAACCACCATGAATGGCCTTAAGCAAGTTTTTATGGCTGAAACTGTCTAATGGTAATTGCAGGAAAGTACACTGCTGAGCAAGAATGAAGGATTTACGAAGCTGTTTCAGGGTAGTGTGACCAGTGTTTCTGAAAAATCCTGCCCAAGAACATTTGAGGTATGATTTTCCATAAATCATAGTAACTGAAAGGGACCCCACAGTCATTTTTATATATAACCTTGGATTTAAAATATCAAAATAGTGGCGGTGCTATATATGAGTGAGCTTGAGAGCTCTGTGGCAGTGTAAGAGTTAAGTCAGTGAGATTAATACATGAGAGATGGAGGCCATATATCAGCAGAAGGCACTCCAGAAGACAGAAGGTTCCCCAAGCCAAAGGCAAGACCATAGATTGACTTCAGTTAAATCAATGGAATTAATGTTTCAAAAACAGCAGGCTGCCAAAGGGGGAAAGTCTATACACAACACGGGAAATGGGGGAGCCGGAAGAAAGGCTATAACAATTATATAGTAATAAACAATTTGTTGAGCAGTTGCCATGTGCTAAGCATTTTGCATGGATCATTTAATCCACACAACGACCCTACTATTGAAATCAAGAAACTGTAAGTTAAGTGACTTTCTTTCTTTTCTTTTCTTTTTTTTTTTTTTGAGATGGAGTCTCATCACTCTGTCACTCAGGCTGGAGTGCAGTGGCACAGTCTTGGCTCACTGCAACCTCTGTCTCCCAGGTTCAAGCAATTCTCCTGCCTCAGCCTCCCAAGTATCTAGGATTACAGATGTGCGCCACTATGCCCAGCTAACTTTTGTATTTTTAGTAGAGACAGGGTTTTACCACATTGGCCAGGCTGGTCTCAAACTCCTGACCTTAGGTGATCCACCTGCCTCAGCCTCCCAAAGTGCTGTGATTACAGGCATGAGCCACCGTGCCCAGCCCGTTAAGTGATTTTCTGCAGATAACTAGTGGTAGAACTGAGATATGAACCACAACTGCAGGACTTCAAAGCCTGTGGGCTTAACTAGTCTTATTCATCTTTGTTCTGGGGAATGGAGCTTCTGGCTGGAGGATGCCTAGTGGCAGATCCACCCCTACAGTGGAGATACAGGGATTGGACCAGTGTAGTTCCAGAATACTGGCTATTAGCATCATCCCCTCAGTTCCAGGTTTCAGAAGTCACCTTCTGATCATGACTCCTCTTCCCACAGAGAGAAAACAAGGTCAAGATCTGACAAAACAGGCTGGGATGCTTGGCAGGTACAATTCTCAAGGGAACTAAAAAGTACATTTTTAGGACGTTTAATCACAAAATGTTTCAAACATACAGAAAATAATATAAGAGATGGGCCAGGCGCAGTGACTCATGCCTGTAATCCCAGTGTTTTGGAAGGCCAAGGCAGAAGGATTGCTTAAGGCCAGGAGTTTGAGACAAGCCTGGGCAACTAGCAAGATCCTGTCTCTGAAAAAAAAAAAAGAAGAAGGCCAGGCACGGTGGTTCATGCCTGTAATCCTAGGACTCTGGGAGGCCAAGGCAGGAGGATCACTAGGTCAAGAGATGGAAACCATCCTGGCCAACATGCCGTCTCTATTAAAAATACAAAATTTAGCTGGGCATGGTAGCATGCACCCATAGTCCCAGCTACTCGGGAGGCTGAGGCAAGAGAGTCATCTGAACCAGGGAGGCGGAAGTTGCAGTGGGCTGAGATCACACCACTGCATTCCAGCCTGGGCGACAGCGCAAGACTCCGTCGCAAAAAAAAAGAAGAGAAAGAGATAACTGAAAATTTACCTTTATTGATAGTGAGTTGTGTTTGCTTCACAGTTTTCAAAAACTCTGAGCTATTAAAACACAGAGACTTTAAGCACAAATAGGCCCAAGAGGCTGGGCGCGGTGGCTCACGCCTGTAATCCCAGCACTTTGGGAGGCCTAGGCGGGCAGATCATGAGGTCAAGCTATCGAGACCATCCTTGCCATGGTGAAACCCCGTCTCTACTAAAATAACAAAAATTAGCCGGGTGTGGTGGTGTGTGCCTGTAGTCCCAGCTACTCAGGAGGCTGAGGCAGGGGAATTGCTTGAATCTGGGATACGGAGGTTGCAGTGAGCCGAGATCATGCCACTGCACTCCAGCCCGGCGAAAGAGCAAGACTCTGTCTCAAAAAAACAAATAGGCCCAAGACCAGCATGCCTACAAACTGGCTGAGACATGTTTGCAAGGGCAGCATTATTGGAAATAAGTATATGGCTTCCTAAGATATTACTTTAAAAGACTGAAATCATCAGAATGAGTATATTTTCACATACTTCAGATCTCAGCTCAAAGGCAGCTTTCCTGACTTCCTTGACAAAGTCAGATCCTTCTAGCATAATCTCTCACGGTATCTTATACCCACCCTTATGGCACTCACTTACCACTGCTGATGTTATGTTTGTTTGAATGACTATGGGACTAATGCCTTTCTCTTCTATAGACTGCAAGCTCCACGAGGGCTGAGTTTGTGTCAAATTTTATTCACTATTGTATCCTTGGCATCTAGCACAGTACTTGTCAGTAATAGGCAGTCAATAAGTGTCTTTTCAATGAATGAATTCAATTTTAAACACCAATCTCCTTAAGTATCTACCCAAAAGAAATGAAAACATATGTCCACACACAGACTTCTACTTGAAGGTTTATAGCAGCATTATTCATAATAGTCCCAATGCGGAAACAATCCGAATGTCGATCATTTGGTAAGTGATAAATAAAAGGTGGCATGCGCAGACGACGGAATGCCATTCAAGCTATTTAAAAAAGTACAAACTGACAAAACACTCTACAATACAATGAACCGCACAATTATTACATTAAGTGAAATAAGCCAGGCACAGAAGACTACATATTGTACTATTCCATTTATATGAAATTTCTCAAAAGGGCAAAACTCTTAAGAAGAAAGCAGATCGATGGTTTCTGGGGCCTGGGGGGGTGGGAGTGGAGATTGACTGCAAGTGGGAACAAGAAACTTCTGAGGGTGATAGAAATGTTCTAAAACTGGATTGTGGTGATGGTTGCACAACTGTATAAATTTACTAAACATCATCAAACTGTATACTTGCAGTAAGCAAATTGTATGGTATGTGAATTATACCACAATAAAGCTGCTAAAAATGTTTTTAAAAAATCAATCTCCTTACTTAGTCATTTTATCCCAATTTAGGTTCTGTGGAACATTATTTCTGTGGGGCATTGTGCCAGAAACTGCTAGTTGAGTCTCTCAACTCTTTAGTGACAGACCCAATTTTTAACTTGGCACACAGAAAAGCAAAATAAAAGACCAGATTTCCTAGCCTCCTTTGCAGCTTGGCATGGTCATATAACAAAGTTCTGGACAATGAGACATAAACAAAAGTGGTGTGTAGTATTTCCAGGAAGGTTGTTCAAGGGACTCAACTCCATTTCTTCCATTTTGCCTTTACCTTTTCCTTCCAAGAACATGTGGACTGGTGCTCCAGCAGCCATTCTGGACCATGAAGTGACCTTGGGAATGAAAGCTAAGGATAATGGAGCAAACACATAGAAGCCTGGATGCTCGAAGGTACCAGAGAGCTGCCATGCCACCCTGGACAGACTACTTCCCAAATTTCTTTTTTGTAAGACAGAAATAAACTTTAATCTTCTTCTTCTTTTTTGGTGTTTTGTTTTGTTTTGAGATGGAGTCTTGCTCTGTTGCCAGGCTGGAGTGCCAGTGGCATGATCTCAGCTTACTGCAACCTCGGCCTCCTGGGTTCAAGTGATTCTCCTGCCTCAGCCTCCAGAATAGCTGGGACTACAGGCATGTGCCACCATGCCCAGATATTTTTGTAATTTTAGTAGAGACAGAGTTTTACCATGTTGACCAGGCTGGTCTTGATCTTTTGACCTCGTGATCCACCCTCCTCAACCTCCCAAAGTGCTGGAATTACAGGCGTGAGCCGCTGAGCCCGGCCTAAACTTTAATCTTATTATATCGTTTTCTCATATTTATGCAGCCAAATTGAGTCCTAAGTGATACCAGTTTTAACAGATGTTAAATGAAAAGAGGGTTCTGGGGTCAAATAATCTTGAGAATTATTACATGAAAATTTAACAGATTTCATTAATGCAGGACCTCTCAGAGTTTTTAATATGTGAATAGGAATCTCCAAGAACCTCCAGGAGGAGCTAGAGTATACTCAACTTTCCAAACTAACTTGTTCGCCAAACCTCTTTTTAGTGGAACACCTTATAGGACAGATAACTTAGGAAGAATGCAATGTTGCTTTAAAATTTTTTTGTATTTTTGACTCTTCCTTTCTAATCCAACCTTTTCCAGGTAGCTAGAGAGATATTTGATAAACATAAACTTGATGATATCATATCCTTGTTTTAAATCCTTAAATGATTCCTGTAGGATACATTTCAAACTCCTTCATGTAACATACGAGACTTGGCCAGGTGCTGTGGCTCACGCCTATAATCCCAGCACTTTGAGAGGCTGAGGTGGGTGATCACCTGAGGTTGGAAGTTGGAGACCAGCCTGACCAACATGGAGAAGCCGAGTCTCTACTAAAAATACAAAATTAGCTGGGCATGGTGGCACATACCTGTAACCCCAGCTACTCGGGAGGCAGAGGCAGGAAAATCGCTTGAACCTGGGAGGCAGAGGTCGCGGTGAGCCAAGATCACACCATTGCACTCTAGCCTGAGCAACAGGAGCGAAACTCCATCTCAAAAAACAAAAACAAAAACAAACAAACAAACAAAAATACCCAAGACTTTTTGTGATCTGGCCTTTGCCTTTTCTCTAGCCTCACTGTAACCATCTCCATGACCCTCTGCAGTGCTGAGAACTAACTCTATTTTCTCTACCTCTACACATGCTATGCCCCCTTCCTGGAACACTTTCTACTTGCCACTTTGCCTGGCATTCTACCTCTGATCTTTAAGACCAGGCTGAGGTATCAGCTCATTCACTCTTATCCATACTTCAAGAAATGCGTACTATGTGCCATGCATTGCAATTGTGCTTGACTTACAAACACAGTCCCTGCCCTGGAGTGACATGGAATCAAATGAAGTTAGACAAGCACTGTATCAGACAGGTTATGCTAATGGCTGTAACAGACAACCTTCACATTTCAGTGACTTGACACTGTGACATTTTATTTCTTGCTTACAGCACAATCCACTGCAAGTGAGCACAGAGGTTCTACTCCATGCAGTGAGCCACCACTGCCATTTTCTGGGGCCTCTGAGTCCTCTATTTGATATTTTTGCATCTGGCCAGGAATGAGGAAAGGAAAAGTTTAGAAGATCACACGGGAGTTTTTAGGGGATGTCCAGAAATGGGATATATCTACCACTTCTGTCCAGATTTCATTACCCAGAGCTCAGTCACATGGGTCTACCTGATTACTGAGAAATTTAGTTTTGTTATGAGCCTAGGAGGAAAATGAAATGGACTGATGAAAAGAGTTTTTTTTTCCCCTGCTACAGATACATTAACAAGAACAATAAAGAAGCTCATCACCTACTAGAGGAAACAGACAAGTGAACAGAGGCATGAAAGCAAGAGAGAACATAGACAGGTGGGATACAACTCTTCTTTTGTGGAGTTCTAGAACTGCTAGAAATCTGTCTGTGGCTCCCTTCAGAGCTCCTAAGGATTGCTTTTCCGGGGCCCTTTGGAAATGGGGCACATTATATGGTACAAAAATTTGTGCATCACTGGCATCACCCTTGTAGCATCAATCATCTTTCGTTCCAGCAGCTGCTGTGGCATCAAGCTCTGCGTGGGCACCATCTGACTTCACACAGCTGCATCCTGACAGTGCTTTGCCTCGTGGTCCTGCCACGTGCCTCTTGCCAGGTTCCCTGTTGACACTGAGTTTTGGAACACCGCAGAAGGCCACTCGGTACCTATGCATGAACAACTGGTGTGAGTCTTTATCCAATGAGATGAGCGGATGGATAGATTTCCTTCCCTTCCCCTTCCCATAGGCTATTCTGAGACTAATTCTACTTGGGTTCTTGGAGGATAATCCCTTGAGCAGAAGCAATCAACTGTACTTAGTGGAGGCCAGATTAATAACCATCTTGGCATTGGCTCTTCCTTCCTCCCAACTTTACTTCTTTTACTTCACTCCCGCCCTATAGAATCAGGCTCTGCTTCTGGAGACGCAGGCCAGACACTGCCATGAATGGGTATAGCTAAAAGCAACTTAGTTGTCTCTGTTTCCCTTTTCCCTCCAGTTCCACCCCACTGGTTCCTGCTGAAGCACCTTGGGTCAGACTCTACTAACTCCCCTCAGTTTTGTAGACCTGACTCTCATTGGATAAGGTCAAGTCTGCCACCTCTCCTAAATGTAGTCCCCAGACCGTAGCTTTGCTTATACCGGCTCCACTCATTTGTGAATCAGTCATATACTCCTATTGATTTCTTTTTTGGTGACTCAATATTGTGTCTCTGTGTATATCTAACTTCTTATGTGCTACCGACTTTTCTCAATGTTTAAGAACAGCAATTACTGACAAGTCTACCTTTTGTCTCTCTCCTGCTCCCACACCTCCCCAGGCTGCCTCTTGCATTGGTACATACATGCTACTCTGTCTAGAGTCCCACCTCATTTATGTCATTTCAATTCTTGTAGGCAAGAGCCTTTATTATGCAAAGGGAAGGCCATTTGACTCCCACATAGGACCCACCAAATCTATCTCTGATATAATTCTACTCCCAGCCTCTTTTAAGACCTGAGAGCGCATACACCTGAGTCCCATGGGCACTGTTGAGAGCTTTGGAACCCTTGATTCTGGTGTCTGAGCTGGAGAGGCTGTGGCTACCAGCTGCCTGGTCCTGCCTCAGGTTCAACTTCAGCTCCTGAAGCAGCTGGCTCAGAAGGTCAAGCAGGCTGTCCCCAAGAGACAGCAGCAGGGGGGCAGCCCTCAGTATTCTCACTCGCCAGCAGCTTGGCAAAATCGGATATCTTAAGGATCTGTGCATAACTCTCTTATCCTCAACTAGACTGTAAGCTCCTTGAGGGCAAAGATGTGATTTGTCTTGTTTAATGCTGCATCTCTTGTGTCTAGAATACCTGGAACATAGGTGGTGCTTAATAAATAACTGTGTAAAGGAGGAAGAAAAACCATGAGACATCTTGGCCAGCCTTGAGTCAAATGACAGAAATGCACACAGATGAGAGAGATGGGCAGCAGGGGGCTTCTGCCCCTGTTTTCAAGCTGGAGAAATCTCTTGTGTCTGCCAAGAAGTGAAGAGTGTTACTCAGAAGAGAGTTAGGGCTACAGGCTGAAAGCCATCGGAAAACAGGGATTTCAAAGAAGCTAAAAATATTCTCTCTCTGGGGGGGTACAGCAAGGCTCTGCTAAATCATTATCGTTGCCCCTGACACAGTCAAAATGTGCTTATCCTAAATGTATCCCACAAGCTGCTCTTAGAATATTAGACTCAGATAATTTCTGCTTTAATTGAGGAAGAATGAGCCTGTACAGTCAGAATCCAATCAGTTTCCAGGAGAGCAGGTGACTGCCAAGGTCAGGGTGGGAGGGGGCAGTAATGGGATGCCATAAAGAGTATTCAGCCAGGCAGGGCAAACTCTCCATCACTCCTTTCTTAATTTAGGAATTTCCTAATTCCTAAACTCTGGTCTAATTCCCCTCCTTCTTCCATGTATTTTCTTTACAGCATTTATCACTACCTACCCCTTGTACTTATTTAGTCTTTCGCCTATTCCATGAAAGCAAGGGCTTTGTCTTGTTGACCGCAGTATTCCGTTTTATATCAATGTCTGGAATTTAGTGGGCACTCAAAGATTAGCTGCCAACGAACGAATTCGAGAGTGTAACAATTAGTTGAATCTCTGCCAAATACTGGGCCCTGTCCTTGAGGATGTTGCAAGGATGGTAGGGGCGACAGGCCAGAAAGTAAATGCACCATAGCTCGACACCTGATTTCACGGAGATCTATCCAAGGCGCTGCAGGATCCCCTGCTGGAAAACTCCCGGGTGTGAGGGGCCTTGGGAAGAAGCCCTTCAGGAGCCAGGAGTGCCAGGGAGCCGGGCTGAGCGGCAGGGGACGCGGCTGGAGGCTGCTCCTCGGTTCGCTTGGCCACTCAGCATCTTCTTTTCACGACCTGCGGGTCCCTCGCCTCTCCTTGCATCTTGCCCGCGTGACCTCAGCCCCAGCGGAACCCCTGTGTCGCGGGACTCCAGCCACATCCTCTTCCACCCCCGGAGACGCCAGCCCCGGGTCTTCCAGATCGCTTGTCCGCTACCTGACAGACCACCACCTGCGGGCTGAACCCCCCGCGGGCGCCCGCGCGCGCCCCTGGTCCCCGCCCCCTGCCTGCGAACTGCGCCGTGCTGGACCCCGGCCCCGCCCCGCCCCCGTGGCCCAGCCGCTAGTCCCGGGGGGGGCGGGGCCGCGCGCAGCGGCGTCTCCAAGGCGGGGGGCGCGAGGCAGGGGGCGGGGCGGTCTCAGCGCCGGCCAATCAACGCCGCGATCACATCCATGCAAATACGAGCACAATGGAGCTAGCCCATCACTCGCCCCTGCAAGCAAGCTTGAAATGGGCTTCTGCCTGAGCGGCAGCAGGGATGACCAATGGTTCAGTGTTTTGGACCGGCGAAGCCCAATGGTGCAGCAGGGAGGGCGGGCCCGAGCTGGGTTAGGGTGTCCTTGCAGGGTGTCTGAGCTAAACTTCACCAAATAATAGCTGTTTGTATTTTGGCTGCTGCAGGAGCCATTTTAGGTAAGTTCTTCTCTTAACTTTTTATTTTCCTCCCTGGCCTCGGCGGACCGGCCTTGTCCGCGGGTCCTCGGCCCCGCCCCGCCGGCCGGGCTAGGGTGCCCCTATGAATGGAGCCGGGATGAGGGGCTGCGGCGGCGCCCAGGCCCGGCCGGACTAGGGTCCGAGCGGGGCCGGCGGGCGAGCGGCCTGGCGGAGGGCAGGCGGCGGCCTGCGGCCTGGGAGAGGGTCGGCCTCTGCTGCGCCGGGCTCCTGCTCTCGCTCCAGCTTTCGCTGTGGCCGGGCGGCCGTCCTTGGGAGTGCGCCGCTGCGGGCCGCGCGCAGGGGCGGGGGGTCCGGGCGAGACCCGGGCCGCGGGCCTGGCGGGCGGGGGCGGGGCGTGCGGAGGCCCCCTCGGGGCGGGCGCGGTGGGACCCCCGGGCACGGCGACGCTGGGGCGGGGCGGGGGTGACCGCTATTCCCGCCGCCGCCCCCGCAGAGAAGTTGCTCTATTCGCGTCCTGCGTCTGTTTGCAGGGGTGGAGGAGGGTGGGCTGGTGCCAGGCTGCTGCTCCGGGAGGGGGCGGGGGCCCTGGCGCGGCCTCGGATCGCGCACCCCCTCCTCCCCCTTCTTACGCACTAGCGCGCACTCACCCCGAAAATTGGAGCCCTGGAGGGGTCCCGCAGCGCAGCTGCCAAGTTTTGAGCATTATTAGGTTGCATGTTTGAGCTTTAAAAAAAAAAAAAATCTGTCCTCCTCAGGGTATTTATTTTCTTCGCTGTTGAGAAGTAACGGAGTCCGTTGCGCCCAGATTTCCAGGGACCTGCCTGTCGGAAGTGCAGAGGGTTGGCAGCTACTCGGATTTTTTTTTAAAGGCGTTATTAGGAAATCCCCTCACTAGTGAGATAATTGAAATTTGAGTTTGTTTGCAGCTTCAGTTTTATTTGATACAATTAAAAATGCATAAGCAGGTACTTTATATTTGTGTACCTAAAGTATTCCTAGTTCCAGTTATGACTAATGTGACTGTGGTTTCAGTCGTGTGGGATCTAGTAAGGCAATATAATTCAATTTTGAGCTTGTAGGCCCTTGTTCTCCAAATTAGGGTTTATGGACCATTAGTAATCTGGCCAAGGTTTCTCATGAATCCTTGGCATCTTTGAGCATCTCTCTGGGGCTGTGTGTGTGCCTTATTTCTCATCCCTTGAAAACTCTTCGTTTCTGGTAGCAGATCTGCAAAACCGAAAATACACATTTTAAATATTTACAGTTTTCAAGATGTCTGAAATATTGCCTGAGATTTGATTATTGTTTCCCAGATGGTATGTAACAGTACCATCCCAGTGGGCCCCGAATTTCGATGTAGTTTATGGAAATATGTTTGTGGTGTTTTGAGGAAAAAACCCAGGCAGACCACTGGGTTTTGCTCCCTAAGCTGATGTGAGCTGTGTGACTTACTGGGGGTCTGTCCCATTGATTTCATGGCACAGTAGAGTTTGAGTGTAAGCCAAATTGGAAAATCACGTTGGCATCCTCAGAGAGAGTTTTTGTGAACTTTGTGGCTCTCTGGCAACAGAAAGAAGATTTGAGATCTGTGTATGATAAAATGATTAGGCATGAATCCTCAAGTAACATGGTTTATGCCAAGCAGAGCAGGTGGTTTCATATAAGCAATGCATCGTTATAACCAAAGGCCTTGGGAAAATTCGGAGTGGTAAGATTATTAATTTTGGAGTTCTTTCTGTTCCAGGGTAGATTTCATAGATGAATTATAAGTTCTTTTGAATTTAAACTTTTTTCTTGATTAATGGGTGACTAAAAGCTAGCTTGCACACACCTTTCCCCACCTTTTTGTTAGCTTTGAAGTCTCTCTAATAGTAACCAGACTACAGTACTGTTCTTGATGTAGTCTGGCCATGGGTGAAGTAAATCTAGAACTGTTGTGAAACTGAGTTGTGTCTCAGTGTGGATTACAGTCTCCCTGGAGTCACTTTTTTTTATTCTGCAGTTATTTCTTTGCTTTTCACATTTAGCTCTTGTTACATTTAATAGCACTGCCAACTCTTTGAATATGATCACTTTTACAACTTTTAAATCTTCTATGTCTTTATAATTTGTATAATTTCTTATTCGTATAGTTGGAAGTTCTCTGAACTCATCAGTATATTACTTAAGGCAAACCACACAAGACACTGAAAGACAAGTTGGAAGTAAAGTGGGAGAAATACAACTGACTGCTTGCTGCATTTCTGGAAGATCATTTGGCAGTTACGTTTTTGTATTTATTGATTTACTTTTTGTATAACTATTTCAAATACCAGAGAAAACCTGAAGCAGAATCATACCTCATTAGAAACTACATCTTATTTGTGATTTTGCTGTAACATTGCAGAAAACCCGTCAGAAACAACAGGCGGCCCTTGGGCTACTTTGTCTTGGAGAGCTCCTTGCTTTATAAAAGTTTTGGAGAAATGTTTTGGTTTTCTTCGATGTATGGCTTTGCCCCAAGCAAAGTTTGTGGTTGTGTCTTCCTGTATTGTACCATGAGGTTCCACAACGTCAGGCTTGATTCTCCCTGTAGGTGCGTGTGTTTTTCACCTTTCATGTAAAGACTTTAATTGGTAGTTACTAAATGAGATCACTCATGGACCACCCATGTTCTAAATCTCTTTGAAGAAGTTTAAGGATTCAGAGATTCTACCTGCAAAAATATGTCAGTGACAGTATATCCATATCAATTGAGGAGGCTGTACTCTCCCTCCCTCCTTCCCCTTTCCCCACCTGGTATAACAAGGCTTGAAATAGTTTTGTTTTTAATACATATTTAATAATTCTCTTATATTTCATTGCTCATGCAAAGCTTTAGTTTAATTCAAGTGAAAGATGCGGTGAATTCCATAGAATTGCCTGTATTCTCCTGTACCAGGTTACTATATTGAAAACTCTTTGAAATACATAAAATGATAGCCAGAGCTTAGATACCTGTTCCCTAGAGAGTGTATATATATATAATTTTTTTTTTTTTGCAATGGAATGTGACATACTTGTGAGGGGAGCAGAATGAACTAGCATTGATTGAATACCTAGTGTTTGTCCAGTACTCAGCTAGATACTGGGGCTACAGAGATGAGAAAAATACCTTTGCTTTCATAGCCACTTCATGAGGTTGGGCTGCAGCTGAGAGAAATGAAGTAACTTATTAAAGGCCATAAAGCTAGTCAATGATAGAGCTAGAATTTGAACCCAGATCGTCGGTGTCCAAGACGTGTCCTTTTCACCAACAGTTCTCTTTAACTAAAGGTTTCTTTAAAAGCTCAAGTGTGTTGTTGTATTTCAGTGGTATGGTGTTAGGTTAGTTAACTAACACACCTTCCCTAAGTTCTTCTACACATGCATCCATTTTTACTTTTCCATTTCAAAAATTTGTCTCTGAAGAGGAGTATTGGTATACAGCGAGGATACCCTTTTCACCCTTTGTCTCTGTGGAGTAGGAGTGGGGGGCAGTTTGGAGTTCAGGTATACTGTCGTACAGTAATAACCATGAAGTGCAGAGGGAGAATGTAGTCACTTTTTCCTTGCCAAAATGTTCTTTTCTTTGGTTCATGTTGTGGAGGCGTTGATACCCTCATGAGAAATTCTGTTACTTCCATAAAAGTCCTGAAGGTAGTAAAATGGAGTTATTTTAAAATATCCGTGCTTGTCCCTGTTCCTGAACTAAATCATCTGCATAAAATCCAAAGAAAAATGTTTTATTTTTGCCTATAGTACCTGTATTTGTTAGTTTTTACAGTCAGTAAATAGTAATTCTGTACATTCTCTTACATTATTCATTATGTTGTTTGCCATCACTGTTCTATTTTGCAACCTTTAGAATTTGTAATGGGTGTATATGATATAACTTAAATAGCTCCTCTTTTGAAGAATCAGGATTTTTTTTTTAATTGATAAATGTTTTTTCTTTGTAGTCATAATGAAGGACTTACAAATTTTAGCAAGGAACAAACCTGAGTTTTCAACGGACTCCCATGGTGCTTTTGTTAGCTATTTCAAAAGAACTTAATATGCTATTTGAACATTTCAGGACACTAGGAAGTAGAATTGTGAGATAACTTAAGGACAGGAATCCAAACATACATAGAAAGTGATGGATACATCTTTGAATTTTCTAAATAAGTAAAGGGAGATTTCCATTTTTTTTTTTTACCCATTTATTTGTTTATTTTTGAGACAGAGTCTTGCTCTGTCGCCCAGGCTGGAGTGCGATGGCATGATCTCGACTCACTGCAACCTCCACTTCCCAAGTTCAAGAGATTCTTCTGCCTCAGCCTCCTGAGTAGCTGGGATTACAGGCATATGCCACCATGCTGGGCTAATTTTTGTATTTTTTAAGTAGAGATAGGGTTTCACCATCTTGGCCAGGCTGGTCCCAAACTCCTGACCTTGTGATCCTCCTGCCTCAGCCTCCCAAAGTGCTGGGATTAGAGGCATGAGCCACCGCTCCCACCCTTTTTACCCCTTTATTAAGGATACTTGTAAGGGATAGTCGCTGATCTCATTTTATGGATCAACTATGTTATTCTTTATCAAGTAGTTGAATTTTTAATATATTTTGGATTTTCTTATATACTATGTGACCAAGATATTTTGTTTTTGGAATCTTTTTTTTTTTAATTCTAATATTGTCTTTATGTAAAAGTCTGGCTTCAGGTTAAAAGTTCCAGCTACTGTGTTAACAGATCTTTAGTTCCTACCTAGGTAGGTTTAGGCTTTTTATCCTGCAGTTCATGGACCCCTAGGGAGTCTTTGGCAAATTTTTGTTTGCATCTGCATATTTTATAGGCAGACAGTCCATTGCTTTTTATGATTTTTCAAACAGATCTGTGACTCTTGTACCCCTACCCCCATACCTTTCCACCAGCATACAAAAAAATACTAAGGGTCATTACTTTAGGTGATTCTAGAACAACTGTTTTGCATGAACAAAATCTTCTGCCTGGATGCTGACTTCTTTGGACATTTTTTGCCCTTAGCAAGTTCTGCCATCTCACCCTTGATCAGTTGGCCTGGGTTTGGAGAAGAAATGCATCCCTCTGGCAGCATTTAGGCATTCCCTGCCATTATCTCCTGAATTCTTCCCTCCCTGTGATCACATGGAAGCTGTCCCTTGCCCTTGCTGCCTGAAGAGTTAAAGGTTGAAATGGGAGGCATGGGCCTCTTAGAGGGTTCTCGGCCTCTCATTTTCACCCATCTGCTTCTGCAGATGGGACCAGAGGGGTGGCCATGGCAAATGTGCCTGACATTTTCTTGCTTTGAATACTACTTCCTACTAATTCTGCTGTTGTTTCATTCAATATGTTAGGAGGAAAAGGGTTTTTCTTTCTTATATTGAAGAAGAATAATTAAAAGACCCTCCATTTTTATATTCCCCAGACTTTTATGAAATGCTTTGCAACTTCCATTAGTGCTAATTTTTAGTGGAGTTCTTCCTTAAAATAATGTGTAGTTGAACATAAAAGCTTATTTTTAGACTGCTAAAAATTTTATGCATATAAAACCAGGTGTTACTGTATAAAAAAGGATTTCATATTAAAGTTCTCAGAGCCTTATTATTTACTTAATAAGTCAAGCAAATTGCTAAAACAATATTAAAGTAACAAAAAAATTCTAAGAATAACTCGAGGAAGTGGTCAAACTTAAGTTATTCTGGAAATTTTTTTTGTGAGGCCAGACCAGAAGCTGAATAGAAGAAGAATCAGTTTATTTCATTTAATAAGAGATAATAATAATTAGATTAGGGAAAATAAGCTTTAGGCAGATAGCGAAGGGCATTGACTTCTTTAAGAAAATTGTTTGGTTTATTCCTTCCTTAAGTGTATATGAGTAAAGAAATATACCTGGACTCTACTTTGGGTCCAAGAAAAAGCATCAGTATTCTAAGAAATACTTTGAAGGATTTTGTCTGGTAAGCTAATTCTAGATCATAGATTTTATTTACAGAAAGAATTTTACATAATTTAACACGGAGACTTTATTATTGCTCATTGTATATTTTGGGCTTAGCAATTCTTGCACTGTTGGCAGTCTAAATTCAACTATGGGCTTGCATGAAAAAGTTAAGCCATCATTATTGTTGATCACCTGGTAGAATCAGATCACATTATTAGTGTTGATACCATTAGATTGCTTCTTTAAGCAAACCTGGTGTAATATCACTTAAGGGATTTAGGGGTATTTTGCTTAATGGAATTAACAGTTTCGCCTTGAGTTGTAAAAATGCACTGAGGAAATGATAGAGGATATGAAAGAGGTCATTAATGACCAGCTCGAGAAAGATAATTGTAGAAATGTAAAATAAGATCTTGTGGATTAGGCTACTGAAAGTAGTCTATAGATTCCTGCAGGTCTGTGGACTGTTTGCCATCTGACAAGGTGAGTACAGAACTTGCAAAGAAGCATGTACATGCTTTTATAGCAGATGGTTAGAAAAATGGTTTGTCTGTTAAACTTAATAATAAAAAATATTAGTTGATAATTGTAGTCCTTTTTAATGTATTTTTTTTTCCTGGAAATTCATTTTTTGGTGTTTCATGAAAGTCTTGGCCATAGATTGGGAAAGAGCAAAAACAAAAACTAGTTCTTTGCCATAGAGAGCACTAATCAAAGTGTGGGGAAACTTCAGCATTACCTGGGAGCATATTAAAAATACAAGTTTGCTGGGCACTGTGGCCCATGCCACTTTGGGAGGCCAAGGCGGGTGGGTCATCTGAGGTCATGACTTCAGGACCAGCCTGGCCAACATGGTGAAACCCCGTATCTACTAAAAATACAAAAATTAGCCAGGCTTAGTGGTGTGTGCCTGTAATCCCAGCTACTTGGCAGGCTGAGGCACGAGAATCGCTTGAACCTGGGAGGTGCAGGTTGCAGTGAACTGAGATCACACCATTGTACTCCAGCCTGGGCTACATAGTGAGACTGTCTCAAAAAAAAAAAAATTCAAGTTTTGGGGCCCCATTCCAGACCTACTGAGATAGACCACCTGGGGTACCCAGGAGTCTGTTTTAACAAGCTGTGCTGATGCATTTGTGCACATCATAGTTTGAGATACCTTGTTCTAGATCAGCACTGTTCAGCAGAACCTTCCGTTACGATGGAAATCTTCACTGTCTTCATGGGAACTGCTAGCTACTTACGGTTTTCAAACCCTTAAGATGTGGCTAGTATGACTGAGGATGAGAATTTTACATTTTATTTAATATTAGCATGAATTTAAATAGCCACACATGGCCAGTGGTACCAGCATTGGACAGCACAGCTCTAGGCTGTTTAGCATCTCTACCCTCTTTGAAGCAAAGGTGGATTTTTTTCTGTGTCTGTAAAGCAAAATATGATAGGAAACAAGATTGTCCTTTAACCTAAAATGACTCTGAGCAAGCCGTATAATTACATTTGACAGTTATTTACCTATTTATATTTTCCTATTTATTTTTATCTAAAAGTTGATTTGAATGTTCAGAAAATAGTAAGATCAGAGAATAAATTTAAATGTGCCTTGTAAGGCTTTACAAACAGCAAGGTAGCTGTTCTAGTGAGGCCTTATGACCCTTCCTGTCTATGACTAACATGCATGATGTCTTTCAACATGACTTGAAGCTTTTTTCTTTTATACTAAGATTTAAGATAGGCAGCTTTTGAGTATAACATTGTAGTTCTCCTGTTCTCAATAAAAACTACTGGCTATAGGGGTTCCCATTACTTTAGACCAGTAATGGATATTTTTACCATACAAAGTATTTCAGGTTTATCTCTCAATTAACTTTATAAAGGGAATCTTGTTTTTTTAGTAACATTTAGCGAGCCTTCCTTGAAAGACTTGAGTCTTATCCTCTGCCCCCTTTCCAATATATTTAAAAATTGATTTGTTAATAGAAGCAATTTCTTTGGTTCATTCGGGGTTACGTATGCTTCTCTGTCTCCTCTCTCCATCTGTTTGTAAATGAGGAATAAAGTTTTAAACTCCTAAAAATCAATAATAAGATTGATTAGTATATTGACTGAGATCTATTGCAAAATTTAAAATTATGTTGTGATTGACAAGTAGAAGGAAATTACTGTATAAGTAAACACAGGCCGGGCACCAGTGGCTCACCCCTGTAATCCCAACACATTGGGAGTCCAGGGGTGGGCGGATTGCTTGATGTCAGGAGTTCAAGACCAGCCTGGCCAATATGGTGAAACCTCGACTTTACTAAAAATACAGAAATTAGCCAGGCATGGTGGCAGACTCCGTAATCCCAGCAACTTGGGAGGCTGAGGCAGGAGAATCGCTTGAACCCAGCAGGTGGAGGTTGCAGTGAGCCAGGGTCGAGCCACTGCCCTCCAGCCTTGGTGACAGAGCAAGACTCTATCGCAAAAAAAAAAAAAAACAATAAAACCATAAACACAAATCCACATGTAGAATTGTAGCTTTAAAAATGCTGTCCAGTGATTACAAAGTGAGTCTAATCATACAGCAGTTTTATTAGATATATTTACTAGGTTTTAGGTTTTCAAGGAGGAAATTGTTAGTCATTGAGGCAGTGACTCTTGAAGCATGACAGACAGTAACGGGTGTCCCGTGTGGTTTTTAGACTCATAGAACATTAGAATTGAAAGGTTCCTTAAAAATCATGGATAGGGCTGCCAACATAGCAAAATTTATAATGCAGCATTGTCTGTTTTGTTTATGGCGTGAGTTAATGCCGTATTGTCTCTCGTTAGTGTTCATTACAAATCAGCACTGTTTTGTCATTAATTCTGTTGTAAGGATGGTTGTATACTCACAAAACAGCGAATGGCGGTAGGTTGTCTGGGCAGGTGCTTCTGTTTGACACAAGTGTCACTGATTGGGGGCTTAACATTTTGTAACTTGCTGCTTTGAGCTTTTTTTCTGACTTTCTTCAAAGAATGTCAAGTTCTAGATCTCTGGGCATGTATTTTTGTTTTTGTTTTATAGAAACTGGGTCTCTTATATTGCCCAGGCTAGACTCATGGGCTCAAATGATCCTCCTGCCTCAGCCTCCTGAGTAGCCAGGACTACAGACATGCCACTGCGCCCAGCTCTCTGGGCATGTATTTGAATTATTGCTGTAGGGTTTTAAAGAATTGGAAAGCCCAGTGTGTTGGAATTTAGAACTGATAGTTTGACAGATCCTAAGCTTAAAAGGTTTGGAGATTCCTTGCTTCAAGTTTGTTCCCATCACTGCCACTGCATCCTTAGAATGCTGTATGAGATGTTACTAAAAGATTGTGATTTCATTAGCTACACATAAAATAACCATACTCTGTCCATTTTTATCTGCACTTTGCATCTGCAGCATTTCATGTAGCAGAGCTCTCCCTGTGTGTTCTTGACTGTGATGCATGTTTACTCTTGAACTAAGCTTTGTTGTTATGAGTGTGGTTGTGGCAGATTTAAGCGTTGTCAGGTCTTACACAGGTCGGCATCATTACTAGAGTCTCTGAAAGCAAAGCTTCTTTCTAACTTCTTGGGATTGCAGAAGAATAGAGTTAGAAGGTACTTCTGAAGACATCTATCCATTTTCATTATGCATAATGGAATGGGGTCCTAGTCATGTAAATATTTGTGAAGTCACAGAGCTGATCTGTGGCCAAGACTTGATTAGAATTCAATTCTCATTTTGCTGTATAGGACTTTTCCCTTAACTTCCAAGGGTTAGGGTTCTGAAAACCCACATGGGAGAATTTCCCTTAAGAATTTATGGGGAAAATATAAGACAGGTGTGCTCTGAGCTTAGGAGTGAAAGTGTGAAAGTCTCCATAATTGTTTTAATGTTCTCTAAAATAATAAAGATAACTATCAATGAACTGTTACATGTCTTAAGTTAGTAAGAATGGGTATTTTAATAGCTCTTGTTTACTAGAAACGTTTTGGCATGTCCCTCTCTCATATCATGGTAAAATGCTAGTTGTACTATTTTGGTAAATCTCGTTTACTATTTTTTGCTTAATGGAAACTTTTTGGCATGTTCTTCCCTTATATCATGGTAAAATGCTTGTAAATTAACCTTTGCTTTATTTGTGAATAATGTGCATAAGGTTTTTTTCACGTATGTTTATTTAGCTATTCAGTGTTATGACCTAGGGTTATTAGGATAGATTTTTTTTCCCTGGATCCATCAATAATCATGATAATAATGGCTGTCAATCACTGAGTGCTTACTATGTGCCAGGTATGGTGCTAGACTCTTTCATGGTGTGGTCATTAGCACTTTTCACCAGTTTTCTGGTTCTCTTTCTTCAGGACACGTGGTAGAGTTGCCTTCTCTCTTATACCTTGAAATTGGGCATGCCTGTGTAACTTGCTTTGGATATTGACATTTCAGTGGAAGTGATGTGTGTTCCTTGTAGGCAGATACCTTTTCTTTTGAAAGAAATATGTAATGGTTGCATAGTGTAAGCAAGTAAACCTTTGCTTTAAAGCCCTGAGCTTTTTTAATGAGTTTTCTTTTCCCCTCTGTGGAATCGTCTATGCTTGTACTGTTTCCCACCCTCATTGTTTTCTGCCCCTCTCTCTAGGCCCATCTAGATATTTTCCTTCCTTAAGACTTGAGAGCAAGACCATTGTCTTCCTGGAGCCTTCCTTTTCCATATCAGCCTGAAGCTGTCTCTCTCCCCACAGCACTTCTTGAGTTAGATTTTCCCGCTCTAACTAATTTGGCATTTCATACTGAATTGCCTTTGTCTTTTGTTGTATTGTTATTCATTTTTCCATAGGTATGTGATGCCCATCTATTTAGTAAACAGTTATTGAATATTCATTGTGTTTCAGCCATTCATATGCCCTCGGAACTTGATAAATGCGTGTGGCCTCTCCCTTTTTGGAATGCACTTTGTGTTGGAAGAGACAGAAAGGTAAACTGCCACTACAAGCATCATGATCAATGTCAGATTAGAGTTATGTCCAAATTTTAAGACTCAAGAAGAGGGATCTACCATTAAGCCAGGGGTGTTTTGAAACTCCTAGGCTTTTGAAAGGAAGGACCTTTTAAACTGGTACTTGAAAATTGATTCAGTTTGATAGAGACTGAGATTAGTGTTCATGAGTTTGGAGAGCCTTTTATGCATAAGAAATGTCTTGCCAGGAGCACAGAGGCAAATGGTAAGTTCATTATGGCTGGAGTATGGCGGAGAGCTGTGGAGTACTGGTAGGTGAGGGGCTGGAGGAGCGGTAGGTTGGAGATGTTCAGAAAGGCTTTGAAGATCATGGTCAGTTGTTTGGGTTTGTATTGGCAGTGAGGCGTCATCAGAGGTTTTAATGCGGGAGAGTGGCTTGTGTTCTACACTCGGGCAGCAGAGGTTGGTTCCCAGCAGTGGCGCTCAAACTTAGTTGTGTATAGGAATCACCTAAAGAGCTTATAAAAATACCAGCACCCAGGCTACACACAGTAAAATGAGATTCTCTGAAGGAGAGACGCAGATATTGGATTTTTGGTAATTTCCCAGGTGATTCCAGTGTGTATCTGAGTTTGAAAACTACTCTTTAGGAGGGGCCTGATGGAGTGATGAACTCAGAGGCTATTGCAGTGGCCTGGCTAGGAGGTAAGTCTTTGAATTGAGGCATTAGGAGCTGGGGCAAGGTGAGACAGTCAACTATTATTCTTTTCTGTCACTATTCTGAATGTCTGTCTTTTCTGACAAAATTGTGGCCCCATGGGTGCAAGGCCCCTTCTTTGTACCTTGAATTCCTCATAGAGATTTGCACATAGTAGGTTCTCAAAAACTATTTGCCTTCATTAAAGTCAGTTTTTCTTTGGTCAAGTATTCATACTTGAGTACTTTGGACATTTTAATTTCACTTATTTCCTTTATGTTAAATAGAATCTTCTTTAGGAATGAGAGTTGATAGAGATGAATTTCTTTTTTTTTTTAGTTGGAGTCTCACTCTCGTAGCCCAGCCTGGAGTGCAGTGGCACGATCTTAGCTCACTGCAACCTCTGTCTCCTGAGTTCAAGCGATTCTCCTGCCTCAGCTTCCCTAGCAGCTGGGATTACAGGCACCTGCCACCATGCCTGGCTAATGTTTTGTATTTTTAGTAGAGATGAGGTTTCACTATGTTAGCCAGCTGGTCTTGAACTCCTGACCACAGGTGATCTGCCCGCCTTGGCCTCTCAAAGTGCTGGGATTACAGGTGTGAGTCACTGTGCCTGGCCGAAATTTTTTTGTCAATTTTACTGTCTAATAGTTCTGATTAAAGTTAAAATTCACTAGTTAAAACAATAAGTCTTACACAGTAAGTCTTGCATATGGTTTATCCATGCTGTTTCTCTATATTAGCACAAATAAGTAAATTTGCCATTAACCTTTGGCATTTGTGTAAAACTCCTTAGTACTAATACACCTTTTAAAATAAAAGGGTACTTTTATTTTACTTTTAAGATAAAATATCCAACAACATATGGAAGGTTTATCTTCAAAATTACACCTAACTTCTGTTAATTTATGTAGTAACTCAGGAACTCAGTGTGATATAGAGGCTGACTTGGTTTGTGCACTTGAAATTCAGTTTCTCTTTGGCAAATAAATTCATTTGTGAATGGGGATAGTATTAAAGAATGTTTTGAGGCATTTTTGAGTCAACTCTTTGTTCTCCATTGTAATAGAGGGGAGTTGGAACCTGTAGAAATCAAAAACATTTTTTTATACTTAAAGGATTTATACTCCCTCATGTTGTATCTTGGAAAGTATCAAATCTACAGATAGGTATGAGAACAGTACCATAAACACCCATCTCCCCTTTACCCAGAACCACTTATTATTAACATTTTACCAGATTTGCTTATAAAACTTTATGTCTTTCTATATATGTGCTTTTTTTTTTTTGGCAATACCATTTCAGAGGTATTTGGAGACGCTGTAATGCTTCACCCTTAAATACTTTACGTATTTATCCTAAGGAAAAAGATATTCTCTTATATAGAATAATCACAGTGTAATTATATCACTCAGGAAACTTGATGTAAAACCCAATATAGAGTCCTTTGTAAAATTTTCCCATGAAAATGTTACTTGTAGCCTCCCCACCCCACACGCCCTGACTCCCATTAGGATCCAGTCAAGGATCCTGCATTGTATTATGTTGTCATGTGCCTGTACCTTTCTGTATCAATTAGTTTGACCTGGTAGTCTGAAGATTCCAGAAATGTAAATGAAAACACCCAGCTTCCTGAGCCTTCTTCCCTGCTTACCTCTTCCTGTGCTCCCCACCACGGTAGGGAATTGGCCTTCTTAGAGAAGATGGGTGGCAGAGTTCTAAAGTGGAACCTCACATCCAGTGCAGACCTGTTTGTTCCCATCTTCCTCAGACTCAGAGAGGCTTTATCTGGACAGTTGTTTTCCGTTTTAGGATTAAGGGCATTTGAGTCACTTACATGCTTAGTTAAGAAAATGTGATAGTATTAATGAGACTTTAGGAAATGATTTTCATAGCCAACTCTAAGACATCTGCAACATTAAGAGTTAGGAGTCTTCTGCTATTTCTTGAGGACCACTCACTGATTTTCATGACTGGTCATTATATAGTTCCTGGGGTTTTAATTTTTTAAAAAACTATTAAGGACTCCTCTAATCTTTAAATATTCCTCAGTCATATCTTATTGGTCTTTTGCCCTTCCAGTTTTATACTCCTTCCTGGGCAGGCTGTTCTTTCTTGTTGTTTCAACTTTTGATAACTCTAAATTCTCTTTTTCCATCCCCACCCTCTCCTGTGATCCAAACCTTTATTTCCAGCCACACAATCAGCAGCTCCACCTGCCTGTCCCAGTGCAAAATGGAACTCAGCATCTTTTTGTGTAAACCTGAGCACTGGTTGGATTGTTAAGCATGGGATGCGAATGAGATATTTAACCAGGGGCCTAGGAACATGAGGATCATGTTCTTTACCAGCCCCTGTTCTCCCTGACATCCCCTACCCATCCACCCCCACCCTGCCTGTACACACACGTGCTTGGACAGACATGCACGCACGCGCACACAAACACACACACACACACACACACACGGGAATAGGTGAACCCAGGGTAAGGCCTTGCTAACTATGTCATTTTGAGCTGGATGTAGAATCTTGGGAGTTAGGCCTCATGAAATGAATTCTTTTAATTCAGTGTTTCTCAACCTTAATGCCTTGAAATGAAGCATGCCAAAGGGTCTGCTAGCTCTCCTTGCACAAGGAATTTACCTTAGGCTCGCTCCTGACTGCTGAAACTAAAGTTTTGTAATTTTGTGACCATAACTCACAGTGATAAAAACACTATATTGTGCCTAGTATATACACATATGGGTATATGTATGCATTATTAAATAAAATATATATTTTTTTCTTAGATGGAGTCTCACTCCATTGCCCAGGCTGGGATGCAGTGGTACGACTTGGATCACTGCAACCTCTGCCTCCCAGGTTCAAATGATTTTCCTGCTTCATCCTCCCAAGTAGCTGGGACTACAGGCGTTCACCACCTACCCAGCTAATTTTTATATTTTTAGTAGAGATGGGGTTTCACCATGTTGGCCAGGCTGGTCTTGAACTCTTGACCTCAAGTGATCCACCCACCTTGGCCTCCTAAAGTGCTGCAATTACAGGTGTGAGCCACCATGCGCGGCATAATTTGAAGATTTTAATACTCAGTATTTACCCTCACCACTTGTGATGCACTCGATTTTCTATTCTCTAATCTTTTAAAAATAGTTTTGGTCAGGCACAGTGGCTCATGCCTGTAATCCTAGCACTTTGGGAGGCTGAGGCAGGCAGATCACCTGAGCCCAGGAGTTCGAGACCAGCCTGGTCAACATAGTGAGACTCTTATCTGCAAAAAATTTTTAAAAATTAGCCAGATGTGGTGGCATGCACCTGTAGACCCTGCTACTTGGGAGACAAGGTAGGAGGATTGCCCATGATCATGCCACTGTACTCCAGCTTGGGCAACAGAGTGAGACCCTGTCTCCAAAAAAAAAAAAAAGTTTTGTTGAAATATCATTTATATGCCATAAAATTGTCCTTTTAAAATTCTATATTTTTTTTAATCCAAAAATAATTGCTGGTGGTGACCCACTGACTTGTAAAAGCATGACAGTGGGAGGAGCAGTGCGGAGGCACAGCTGGTCTAGAGACTGTCCGCCAAGGAGGCAAGAAAGGCAGGCCAGCACCCAGCCTTGAACCACTGTGCTCACTACAGTCACTGGACTGTGTTTCGTTAAACACCCTTAAACCTGAACAAACTGGCAGTTTTACTCTTTGGTGTGAGATGAAAGCCAGGGTAAGCCCACAGGTAAAACTGCTCTGGTGGTCAACCAAAGGCATTGCCTCATGAGAAGGTAAAATGGTCACCTTCTTTTTGTGATTTGTGGTGCCAGCATCCCCTCTCCTCCTTGAAAGGAAGAAAGAGAAAGGGAGAGGAGGGGGTAGAGGAAAGAAAGCGTTGTCTTATTAGACAGTAGAGCCTGTAATTCTTGTAATTCATGTTACTCTATTTAACTGAGTTTATTCATGAGACTATTTGAGAGAGTGACTGTAGGGACATGGGTATTTGATCATTTTGCTGTCATTAATCTGCTGACTAAAAGGAGATAGAGCACCAAGGAAATGAAGTAGGAAACAACCAAGTTTTCATTAGAAGAATGGGAGAGGAGAGGGACTAAAGAATGCAGTGTAGCTTTGCTTTGTTGAAGTGTGTTTTTGGCCAGAGGGAGGCCCTGCCTGGTGAGGGAGAATCAGCTGTGCAAGCAAAGAAACCAGTGGTGGAGAGGCCCAGAGAAGAGATTTGATGTCAGTGCCAGGTAGGGCAGGAATATGATGGGACCAAACAAAATGGAGCAGTGAAATAATTAGAGCAGACGTTTATTGAGTCCTCACAATATGCCAGGCACTGTATCATCTCATTTAATCCTTTAACACCACATGAAATTTTAGGTTCTGTTATTACCCCCATTTTACCAATGAGGAAACTGAGGCACAGGGAGGTAAAGTAACTTGTTGGGGGTTGCTCAGTTACTTGTCTGACATTTATATAAATGCAGGGCATTAAAGAGCTTGCCTTGAAGTGAGTGAACCCACTGCTTCTGGGACCATATCTGCTATACCGTAAGCTTCAGGAGCATACCTTTCCTGGCAGATCCCATAATCTTCATTTGAGTCATTTAGTTGCCAGGTGGCTACCCTGAAGTTCAGTCTTAGAGGCTGGTGACAATAATACTAAAAATAACATTGTCCTAGAGAATATTTATAGTTTTTTCACTCCCTCTTCATAAGTACAGACTGTGCCTTATCTGGGAAATACCACTTATTTTGGGACTCTAGAGTTGGGCATAGAAATGATAGGGCATGTCCAGTGGTAGTCATGTTTCAAGTCAGTTCAACAGACATTTGCATGCGTCTAAAGAGCCCTGCCATGTACTTGGTGCTAGAATGGCAAATATGATCACAGGGGAAATAATAAAAGGAACATAGAAGGACGATTGGGAGGTTAGGAAGAACTTTCCAGGAGAGTTAATATCTGAGTTGGGTTTTGAAGGATGAATAGGAGTTTATCAGGCAGGTAACCGTCACAGAAAGATTAAGTGAAAATTGTTGGAAACATGGGCAGAGGTTTTCTTCTGATTTTATTGCCAGTATGTCTAGATTTTTGATGTGTTAGAGCCTCCAGTTGTAAAATTCCACTTTTTTCCCCTAGTGACTTGAAATGCCTTTGGGATCCTATGCCTCAGCCGTGGGGCTGGATAAGTAGGAATTATGTTTCCAGCCAGTCTAGGGAGGGGCGAATGCTACCCATGTAGCACCTGTAGGCGCACTGCACTCTGAGCAGAAGCAAGTTTCTAGCTTGTGTGAGGTAGCCTAGCTCCAACTCAAAACTTTAACTGCAATTGCTTAACTAGGTTTTTCTTCCCTTATATGAAAATACTATAGTTGACTGTTGTTATTTATAAAGCATTTAGGCATTCAGTCACAAGTGTTTATTGAGCACTGATGTTTGGATGGGGGTGGGGCAGATGAGGACCATGTATAGAACTTGGGTTTTTGAAATACAACATACATTTCAGTAAAGGGTACTAATCTCAAGCATACTGCTTAGTGGACTTTTACATGTGTATGTATCTGTGTAACTGCCACCCTCAGATCAACATAGAGACTGTTGCACCACCTCATAAGGTTCTCTTGTGACCCTTCCTGGATAAGACACCCCTCACTCTACCTGACTCGGCTTAGTTCTGGCTTCTGTCACAAAGATTAGTTTTGCCTGTGGTTGAACTTCAAATGGAATAATAAAAAATGTACTGTTTCATATCTGGCTTCTTTAGTGCAAAGTATATCTGTGAGATTCAAATTGTTGCGAGGTACTGATCATAACATATGATTTGTGCCATTGAGGGTTGGGTCTGAATTTGTTGATGGCATTCATTTATTCACTACACATTTACAGGTACTCTGCAGGGGTTTGTAGATTAAAGATGAATACAGTTCCTGCCATCAAGGGCTTTTCAGTCTATTGAAGGAGACAGACACACAAATAATTACAATGCAGAGTAGGTCAACTTTTAAGTGGTGAAAATGGTTTTCAAAAGACTTAATAGAGGTGATGAGTTTCCTCTGATTCTTAAAAGGTTATTAGGAGTTTTCCAGATGGTCAAAGGGCAATAGCTCATGCACAGATGTGGAGGTATGAAGCAGAGCAGGGTGTCTTCAGAGACCTGCAGTAGCAGTACTTTGATTTTAGATTGGTGTAAGAATGGCAGAAACATCACTTTGGGAGGAAAACATGGGCATATGAGTTTGATTTCCATCTTAGGCAGGAGCCATGGGATATGACCACTTTAGCATGTGGTTCTGAAAATACCATAGTGAAGAAAGCAAACAGTATAAGTGAATTTTGGTGATGGTGCAGCTAAGGAAAAAGGTTCCAGTAGTGCTTTACTATTGATATTGTGGAAGACATTTATGAGGTTAGATAAAACTATAGGGATGCTTATTATGAATGTGGTATTTTTTTCAATAATTGAGGTGAATCGAGGTGTTTCATTAAGCCATCAAAAATCCCCTAAGGGTAGATCTAGAAGTAGCATCTCTTCTTGGTCATGGGATGTTTTTTTAAGCGAAATTTGTTCTCCACTGCATCATTTTGCTAGGGCCATAACAAAATACTACAGACTGGGTGGCTTAAACAATAGAAATTTACTTTCTCACCATTCAGGTGCCTGGAAGTCCAAGATCAAGATGTCAGCAGGCTCAGTTTCTTGTAGATAGCTGTTTCTTGCCATATCCTCACATGGTCTTTTCTCTCTGCTTGTCTGTGTTCAAACGTCTTCTTGTAAAGACACCAGTCTTACTGGATTAGAACTCACCCTAATGGCCTCGTTTTAACTTAATCACCTCTTTAAAGACCCTATTTCCAAATACAGTCACATGCTGAGGAAATAAGAGGTTAGGGCTTCAACATAAGAGGGGGTCAGACACTGCAGCCCATAACAGCCATGTTTCACAACTTGTCATAATAAGAGCTGGGCTTTTCGGGGGTTGTCACCATAGGAAAACAGGCTAGCTGCAATATCAGTAGGTAGCAGTGGTGTAGGCCAAAGTCGTGTGGTACCCCTGTGGGTGCTAGGCTCGCTTTTAAAGTGCCATCTCTGAGTTCATAGTGGTTTAGGTCTGTGCATACACAAATCCTCTGGGTAATACAGCTTAACTCCTTGTGTGTTCTCATAAATTAATACTGAAAATAGAGACTGAGAAGAAAAGAAACCGAAATGTAATGGCCAAGTGAGCATCACAATTTCATAACTCATAACTCTTAATAATTTATTCTAGTGCTGAACAAACCATATCCCTCTTTTAGTCTGTAAACCATCACCCTCCCTTTTTGATTGGGCTGAGTTAAACAGCCTTGGCATTCTCCTTGTCAAAACCTTTGGATCCAAAGAACTGTTTTAAAATGCCTGAATCTTCTTGGGGGCAAGAAATTGTTTTCTGTAGAAGGATTGCATTTTGATGTTTCTGTTGTGATTGCCACAAACAGGGTGGAGGGATAGGTTTTTTGCTTTCTTGTTTAAGGAAGTCTTTTAAGGAAGTGCTTTTACAAAGTTGCTTCTTAAACTGAATTTTAGAGAGACTGCTTTTGTTTTTATCTGCATAGGAATTCCGTGGTAGCAGATAGGCATGTTTTAGGTTCCTGTGAACTGGAAAGCTTTGATTTATTTATCCTAATGGTGTGTGTCGCAGAACTTACTAAGATATGTTAGTTCACACCCGCTGGTATCAGACCCAGCCTAATGTAAAACAGGGAATCTTGGGAAGTCACTACATGCCCAGGTGTTCTCATGTTGCGTCCCTGCTAATGCCAGTGCTGTTCATTGCCTTTTTGTTATTTCCCTTAGTTGTGGACTTGTTGACCACTATCAGATTTTGCCAGGATAGTCTGGGTCAGGGGTAGGCATTTTTAAATCTGTCAACAGCAGCCAAATATAGTGTGCATTGTTTGAAACGGATCATAGTTCAAAAGTATATCTAGAATTTCACTTATTTTTGAGGAAGCAAAACTATGTTTCTCAAAAGACTCTCTGTTTAAGACAGTAAACATTACCTATTACTCCAGCAAATTAAATGTGTTAACTTTCCAAGTTTTCCTATTTTGTTTTCTACCATTTCATTCTACTCTACACTTAGATTTGACTTTACCCACTTTGTGTATGTGTGTGTGTGTGTGTTGTGTGTGTGTGTGTTGTGTGTGTGTGGTTTATGTTTGTTTTGTTTTGTTTTGTTTTAACCATAAGGATGCTGATAGTACTCAAAAGTTTTGGATATTGGGAACCTGTGACCCTTGGATCCACGGGAGTCTGATTTGAAATTCTGTATACCTTGGTAAAGTGGTCTGTATGTTTTATCGGCATATTCCATCTGTGAAAATCCTTGAATGATTGCTGCTGTATTTTCTAGACATGTCTCCTACCTTTCTTAAGAGTCCCCTCAATCACCTTTTGATTAAAAATATTCCAGCAAAATAATGTCAGACCATACCCTACCACTTCAGGGGAGAAAGGGGAGATCAGGGTCCTTAGATGACATTGCATTAGAGAGTGGGAGCTAGGGTAGCATGTCTTTACTGCTAGAAAATTGTCTTGATCCCTATGTTTAGTTAGACTCTTCTAATTGCAGGGTACAGAGATTTAGGCCTAACTAGGTTAGCGAAGTGGTGTGGAGTGGTATAGGAGACTGAATCATTGGTGTCAATTCTTCACTCTGCTGTAGTAGTTTTCTACACCTTTACCCTAACCACAACCTCATGGGAGATGGATTTTTGTCCCTGCCTCTTCATTTTGGGCTTGGGTATATGACTTGCTTTGACCCAGTGGGGTGTTAGTGCACAAGACAAAAGTAGAGGTTTGTAGTATGCTTAGGCTGATGGGCTTATCCTCGAGTGCCTCTGCCATGACCATGGGAAGAAAAACCCTGAATCGCCACAGCCTCTTCATCAGCCTGTTTCTCAGTGTGAGGCCATAGAGCAGAGCCACCCACACCGACCTGTGCTTAAAGCAATGCCAGTGCAGTTCACATGCAAGAGTGAAAATAAAATTCTTATTGTTGTATGCCACTGGGTTTTTGCGGTCTGTTGTTCAGTGTTATTGTGGCAATAGATGATGACTAACGTTTATCCGATGGATCCACAACAACTCCAGGGGCTTTAGTAAGCAGGTTTTCTTGGATGGTGTCTATAGGATTTTGCCATTTACACCACTCCCTGTGGGTCAGCCTCACCCTTCTTTTCCCACCCACCAGCTTCCGCATTCTACCAATGCTACCTGCCTCTACTTTATAGCTTCTGCTTGCTTACACACTGTGTTCCCTCTTACCTTTTTCATGCCCAAGGCCCCTCCCTCATGGCTCCTCCAAGCTCTCTGAATCTCATGACTTCTCAGCATTTACTCCTATTGCTTAATGCTTTATTCTTTTGGTACATTGCATTTCAAATTTGAGAGAATCTATTTTGCCCAGCAAGGTTGGTTTTTTTGTTTGTTTTTGTTTTTGTTTTTCTTCACCACAGAAATGTCATGTCCTCAGTTGCTGGCCCATTCGGGCATTGACTGCTTGCTGTTGGGCTGGGGAGTTCATATCTGGTCAGTTAGATGTGGCACTGCATTATTAATAGGAGGCTGTCATTTGTACAGCATTAATGTCATTATGACATGTTTTGGGGAGTGAGTATTAAAGCTTCAGGCTGATCGGTTCCCCACTTACCAAAGGGAATGCTTTTCACTTTGTTTTTGCAAGCTTTTAATTTTCTGAGGCTGCATTCCAGTTTTCTGTTTCCTAGTTCCAAGATACCAACCTTACAGTGGGAACTCTTGGGATGAACCTTTGTCAAGGAAAAGCATGAGAGAAGAGACCTCCTACTGAAAGGAAAGCTAATTCATCTTAAAGGCTCTCTAATTATTCCAAAAACCTGAATAAGCTGACTTATTTTCTTCTTGACTCCAAAGAGAAGAAGAAAATAAGTCAGCTCATTTGGAAGGTTTAGGCTGCTTAGGCTATCCCATAGTATTTCTGTAATGGAAGAGATTGGCCAATTTAAACTTAGTTTATAACAATTACAAGGCTGTGCTTAGAGTTATCTCCAAGTATTTTTCTAAATATGATTTTTAGATACTATTTTAAATGGTATTTTTAAAAAGGTTAATTTGTAATTGTTTCTTGCTAGTATGTTGAAATGTAATTGATTTTTGTATGTCAATCTTATAGTCTATAACCTTATAAAATTGACTGATATGTAGTTCTAGAAGCTCCTTTTCTAGATTCTTTGTGATTTTCTATGTTATGATAATTATGTCAAGTGCAAATAACTATTTTATTTCTTCTTGTTTACTCTTTATGCCTTCTGTTTCTTTTTCTTGTCTTATTGCACTGGGTAGGCTCCCTCCTGCCCACATGATATTCAATAGATGTGATGAGATTAGATGTCTTTGCCTTGTTCCTGAATTTAAGGGAAAATAATTCAGTCACATTAATTGTAGGTTTTTTATCAATGCCTTTTATCAAGTTGAGGAAGCTACCTTTTGTTGCTAGTTTGTTGAGAGTTTTTATCATAAATAGATGTTGAATTTTGTTGCATGGTTTAAAAAAGAAACACTTTTCTAGAGTGGCCCCATAAAATGAGATGGGAAGTATCCCCTCCTTTTTCTAAAAGAGTTTGTGTAAAATCGATACTTATTCCTTAAATATTTGGTAAAATTTGCCAGTGAAGTCATCTGCATCTGGGGTTCTCTTTGTTGGAAGACATTTAACTGTAAATTCACCATCTTTCATAGATAAAGGACTGTTCAAGTTCTCTGTTTCTTCTTCTTTTTTTTTTTTTTTTTGAGAAGTTTCCCTCTTATTGGCCAGTCTGGAGTGCAGTGGCGTGATCTTGGGTCACTGCAACCTCCGCCTCCCAGGTTCAAGCAATTCTTCTGCCTCAGCCTCCCAAGTAGCTGGTATTACAAGCATGCACCACCACATCCAACTAATTTTGTATTTTTAGTAGAGACAGGGTTTCTCCATGTTGCTCAGGCTAGTCTCAAACTCCCGACCTCTGGTGATCCGCCCACCTCGGCCTCCCAAAGTGCTGGAATTACAGGTGTGAGCCACTGTGCCAGCTGGTCTGTTTCTTCTTGAGCGAGCTTTGGTAGCTTGCACCTTTGAGGAATTATTCAGCTTATCTAAGTTCAAATTTATGTGCAGGAAATTGCTAATAATATTGCATTATCCTTTACTGTATACAGTAACTCTCATGATATCTCCTCTTTGAGTCCTAATACTGGTAAATTGAGTCTTTTCCCTTTTTTGACTTGATCATTCTGGTTAGAGGTTTATAAAAAACTCTTTGGTTTCCTTCCTTTTCTCTACTATTTTTCTGTTCTTAATTTCATTGATTTTTGTTCGTTATGATTTCTTCTGCTTCCTTTGGGTTTAATTTGGTCTCCATTTTTAGTTTCTTAGGTGGAAGTTTAATTGATTTGAGGTCTTTCTGCTTCCCCAATATTGAGCTTTAATGCTATAATCTTTTCTCTAAGCACTGTTTAAGTTGCATTCCATAAATTTTCATATGTTGTGTTTTGATTTTTATTCAATTCAGAGTATTTACTAATTTTCCTTGTTTCTTCCTTTTTGGTCCATGTGTTGTTTAGACGTGTATTTTATTTTTATTTATGAATTTTCCAGATATCTTTCTGTTAATATCAAATTTAATTATTTTGTAGTTGGATAATATACTTTTAATTCTTTCAAATCTGTTGAGGTTTGTTTTATGGCTAAGAATATAGGCTGTATTGGTGAACATTCCGTGTTCACTTGAAAAGAATGTATATTCTGCTCTTGTAGGGTGGGGTATTAGGTAAAGTTGGTGGTAGTGTTATTCATATCTTCTAGATACAAATTTTTTTCTACATACTTTATGGATTACCAGAAGTGGAGTGATGAGTCTCTAACCATAATTATGGATCTGTATATTTCTTCTTACAGTCCTCTCAATTCTTGCATAGTGTGCTTTTTTAAGCGCTCATGTCAGGTGCATACATATTAAGGATCGTTATATCTTCTTGATGAATTAACTCACATATCATTCTGGGATGGCTCTCTTTATTGCTTTTACTATTCCTTTATTTCAAATCTACTTTGTGTAATATTTATGTAACCTCTCTGGCTTTCTTTTGATTAGTATGTGTATGGTGTATCTTTTCCCATCATTTTGCTTGTAACCTGTCTATGTCTTTAAAGTGGATTTCTCATAGAAACATGTAACTGGGTATTGTGATCATCTCTGCCTTTAACTGGCATTTATAGACTGTTTACATTTAACATAATTATTAATATGGTTGAATTTAAATTTGTTATCTTGCCAATTGATTTCTGTTTGTCTCTGGCCTGTTTCCTTTTTCCTCTTTGTTCCTGCTTTTAGATTGAGGTTTTTTTTAAAAAAAAATTAATTTGAACTCTATTATTGATGTATTAGTTATACCTCTTTATAAAATGTAGTGATTGTCCTTGGATTTACAAGATACATCACAACCTACCTTCCCATATTATACTAATTCTCATATAGTATGAGATCCTAACACTACAATATACTTCTAGTTTTTCCCTTTCATCGTGTATGATATTGTCATACATTTTACTTTTATATTTTTTGTAAACTCTGCAATACGCTGCGACTGTTTTTGCTTTAGGCAGTTATCTTTTAGAATGATTAAAAATGTGAAAAAAACTTGCAGTGACCTCTGTTTTTGCCATTTCTGGAGCTATCCGCTTCTTTATTTATGTAGGTCCTCACTTTTGTTCAGTGCCATATGCCTTCTACTTAAAGAACTTCCTTTACCATTTCTTGTAGTGCTGGTATGCTGGTGTTGAATTATCTTAGCTTTTGATTGTCTGAAAACTCATTGTTTTGCTTTCATTTTGGGGAGATATTTCTGAGTTGTGAGGGTTTTTTTTTTCCCCTTCATTACTTTAAAGATATTACACCATTGTCTTCTGGATTGCAGAAATTCTGATGAGTAGTCTGATGAATTTTTTATTTTAATTTTTTTCTTCCAAGGTAATGTCTGTTTTCCTCTCTGGCTGCATTTAAGATTTTCTGTTTCACTTTGATTTTTAGCTGTTTATGAAGTGTCTAGATGTGTGTTCTTTATTGTATTTATTATGTTTATTTGTATGCTTGCTTGCTTATATTTATTCTGTAGGGTTTTCTGAGCTTCTTGGAGCTGTGGTTTGATGACTTTATTTTTAGAGGATTCTCAGCTTCTCCCCCGCCCCCAAATATATTTCTGCCTCATTCCTCTCTCTATTCCCTTCTGCCATCCGGGACTCCAGTTACATGTATATGATGCCATTGAGCATATCCCACAGCTCTCCAGCCTTCTTTCTATGTTTTCTTCCGCTTCTTCTTCCTTCTTTTTTGTTTTAGTTGGGGTGACTTCTAATGACCTGTCTTCAAGTTCATCTGTTGCTACTTTGACTGTGTGGAGTGTTCTTAGAGCCCATCAAAGGAACTGTTAAATCTCTGATGACTTAAAAAAAATTATACCATTTCCATTTGACTCTTTCTCACATATTTCATCTTTCTGTTGAAGTTTCCCATCTGTTCATACATATTGTCTACTAAATTCTTTAACATATCAATTGTTATTTTTAATTTACTCTTCAATAGTTACAGCATCTTGGTTGTCTTTCTCAGTCTGGCTCTCTTGTTTGCTTCATCTTTTGATACGGGTTCTTCCCCCCTTTTGCTTTTTCATATGCCTTATAATTTTTGATCGACTGGTGGACATTATTGCAGAACAATAGAGACTGAGATGGACATTATATATTGATGTTGAGACTACTACCATTACAATGGTATTGGGGTTTGGCAGGGAGTCATATTTGTGTATATAGAATATTCAGCACCTGTCATAGGACTTGGAATATAACTTTACTATTTTCAATTATTATAAAATTTTACATTTCCTTATTGTTTACTTTTGTAATACTCCAAAGATTCACCTTATCAAGAATTTCCCCCTGGAGTTGCCTACTCCTTTATTTCTACTCACCGTGTCTGAAACTTCCTTAGTTATATCAGCTCTTGCATCAAATGACATTTGTTAGCAAGTTTGTCTTTCTTATGAAACTGATTTCTTAAAAGCAGGTTCAGTGTTTTATTAGTATTTGGATATGTAGATTCTTTAACTACATTTTAGGTGCAGGGTTTTTAAAAAATAATTGAGTTGAGATTATTTAATGATTTTTATTCCTTAGAAACCCACACTGCCCCTCCCATCAACAGTTTGTGGGAAGATTGTCTCTGTGTTTCCACAGTCAACAGTGATGTATCTTAAAAATGCACTGGAGTATGAAGTGAGGGCTGACCATGGATGAATTTATGAGGAAGTTGCTTTTATACCGAGAACAGATACATTTTCTCTCCTAGTTACATGTATGTTTTGTGTCCCTACCTTGACAGTAAGGTTTTGAGGGAATCGCTGTCTTCTGCTTCCCAATGTGCCCTTCAGTACTAGTACAATGCTGGGTACACAGCAGATGCTTATCAAATATTTCTTCACAGGATTTAATGAGACTAATGGATTTTGGAAGAAGGTACTAATAGATTTGCTTTTTCTGTTTGCTCCTGAAAAACTCCAAGTGGTGATAATGGTGATATTATTTCATTATGGTAGACATAGCATGTGTGGCTAAGTATGTGGACTCTGCAACCAGACTGCCCGGATTTGAATCCTGGCTTAGCTACTTACTAGATCTGTTTTCTTTGGCAAGTTACTTACCTTCTTGTGCTTCAATGTCCTCATCTATACAATGGGAACAATAGTAGTACTGTACCTATCTCATGGGGTGATTATGATGATTAAGACAAAATACGTTAAATGTTAGCTGATACATTCTACCTTTATTAACAGTGAATATTACAGAAATCCAATTTTAAGTTCTTAGAAGGTAAGTTCTTTGAGTAGAAGGACTTTTAATATCTGAAAGCCATCTATCAGTGTGGGTAAATATAACTACTACTTCTGTATTAATTAAGGAAGTAACCACATTTGCTTGGAATAGTAACAGCAGAAAGGGAGCAGAGCTAATTAATTTCAACTTTGCTAGCAATAATGTTGTCTCTTCTGTCTTACCTTAGGAACAACTGCCCTGTTCCTAAGGGAATAAGATCAATAGAGAAATACATTTCCCAGATTAGCTTTCACTACAACCAAATGTACTTCATCTTATAGCTTATTTTGAATTGTATGTTAAAACTAAATTCATTCTTACCTAAAGGTAAGGCATTATTTATTATTGTTTTTATAGTATCTCTTCCTTTTTATCACCATTATTGGCTAAAACATGTTCAACAGATGTATTTTTTGTTCTGTTTTTTTTTTTTTTTTTTTTTAGACTGGATCTCACTGGGTCACCCAGACATAATCATGTCTCATTGCAGCCTTGTAATCCCAGGCTCAAGTAATCCTCCTGCCTCAACCTTCCAACTAGTTGGGACCACAGGCATGCGCTACCATGCCCGGCTAATTTTTAATTTTTTTGTAGAAATGGGGTGTCCTTATGTTGCCCAGCTTGGTCTTGATCTTCGAGGCTCAAGCTATCCTCAGCCTCCGTAAGTGCTAGGATTACAGAGGTGAGCCAGTCAAGAGATGTATAAAGCAGAGAAGGGAGTCACAGAAAGGTGAGTTTAGCCTGGTAAGACATATTTGGCAGACAGCTGTTGGGAAAATAATTGGTAAGATACAATATTTTGGATTCACTGTTTTCTTTACCCAACAAGAAGGGACGCAAAAGACAATTGTAGAGCAAAAAGGAAATACTCTTTGCATAGCTTTGGTGCCTGTATTGCCTGCTGAACCCCTTTATTAAAATAATAGTTTATAACATTTGAACAATGCCCTCTTCTGTACATGCAGTAGACTACTGTTTTCTTAAGTTTTGCAAGGAAATTGGTGATGTACTTGACCTATGAATCTGTGATATATTCAGTTAATATTTTAACTACACTGATACCAAGTATAAGGTGATAATAGCCTGACTTAAGTTGGGAATAGTGGAAATGGAGAAGAGATTGCTGTAAATGTACTTTAAAAAAAGACGCTTTTTCTTTTATTGTACAAAAGATTATTTCTTTGTATAAAAATATTTATATGAGTGTTGGAAAAGCTTGAAAAGTAGAAAGAGGCAAGCTGCTGAAGTCTTAGAAATATATATATATATCCTATTTAAAAACATGTTTTAGTGATCAGTTTCTTTGAATAAATTTTCTAAGGGTATGGAAGTTAGAAGAGTTCAGTTTGGTGTCAAGACATCTTGTTTACACTTTGGTGATAGACTTCCATTGCTTAGTGGAAAGCACACCTCCATAGGAATGTGGAGAGAATTTCTGCTGACAAGGAAGTATGCTCAAAGCATCTCACTTTTAGCCTTTAGAGGCCACTAGTATCAGATGTTTTTGTGTTTTACAAATGTAGGCTTTCGGCAGTTTTTCATGCCTCGTGGATGGTGGCCAAACTTAGGGTTGATTATGATTTCCTGTCTCTTGTTTCTTTTAGCCTTTAATTTTTTTTTTCTTTTTTTGAGACAGAGTCTTGCTCTGTTGCCCAGGCTAGAGTACAGTGGTATGATCTTGGCTCACTGCAGCCTCCACCTCCTGGGTTCAAGTGATTCTCCTGCCTCAGCCCCCAGAGTAGCTGGGATCACAGGCACACGCCACCACGCCCAGCTACATTTTATATTTTTTGTAGAGATGGGATTTTACCATATTAGCCAGGCTGGTCTCAAACTCCTGACCTCAGGTGATCCACCCACCTCGGCCTCCCAAAGTAGATTTTTTTTTTCTTTTCTTTTTATTGGGGGTCTTGCTGTGTTGTCTAGGCTGATATCTAACTCCTGGGCCTAAGTGATCCTCCCACCTCAGCCTCCGAGTGGCTGGGCTTACAGGTGTGTATCACTGCACCCAGCAAGAAAGTATTTTTATTATAGAAAATTTCAAACATAGACAAAAATAGAGTGATACAAAGAATTTTCATGCCATTCTTGTTTTATCAGTCTCCTCTCATTTTTCTTATGTTTACAGAACATCCCAGACAACCCATCATTTCAACTATAAATGTCTGTCAGATATGGGCATTATAGAAAGTCACATTATATTGTCATACACAACAAAGTTAACTCTAATTCCTTAATATTATCCGAATCTTTTTCTCATTTTCTAAAAAATGTCTTTTTACACTTAATTCTTTTTATTAGGTCCACGTAATGCATTTGATTAATACATTGCTTCAATTTCTTTTCTTTTTTTTTGAGATAGGGTCTCACTATGTTGCCCTGGCTGGTCTCAAACTCCTGAGCTCAAGTGAACTGCTTGCCTCGGCCTCCCAAAGTGCTGGGACTATAGGTGTGAGCCTCTGGTGCCTGGCCAGTTTCTTTTAATCCATAATAATTCACATGCCACCCATTGCCTGTTTTTGAGGGGGTGGTTATGCTATTGAAGAACCTGGGCCCTTGCCTTTCCCTACATTCTGGATTTTGCCGCTTGTATCTTTGTGTCATATAACATGTCACTCTTTCCCTATCTTACCTGTAAACAAGTAGGTGGAATTGGAGGTTTGCCTGTTATAATCATTCATTTTTTAAAATTGTATTTGCTGTTTACATTAGAAGACACATAATGTTTGATTGCCCTACTTTTTTTTTTTTGAGCCACAGTTTCTCTCTGTTGCCAAGGCTGGAATGCAATGGCTCAATCTTGGCTCACTGCAACTTCTGCCTTCAAGGTTCCAGCAATTCTCCTGCCTCAGCCTCCTGAGTAGCTGGGATTACAGGTGTGCGCCACCACTCCCGGCTAATTTTTGTATTTTTAGTAGAGACAGAGTTTCACCATGTTGGCCAGGCTGGTCTCAAACTCCTGACCTCAGGTGGTCCGCCGCCTTGGCCTCCCAAAATGTTGGAATTATAGGCGTGAGCTACTGTTCCTGGCTGATTGCCCTACTTTGTATGCTGATTGATTGGTGACTTTATGTTGGCAAAGCCCCTTGTTGTCAAGTTGTGTTTCCCCCATTAACCAACAAAATCCATTGGATGACATTTGACCATTTGCAGATTTCCAGGTTTGTCCATCTTTCACATATTGGTTTGAACTTGACATTCATTGGTGATTGTTGCCTAAATAGTTATTTCACTATTGTTACATTTTAAGAAGAGCTAACTTTCATTTTGTTAAAAAGTGACACAAATTATTCATTTAAAAAACTCTTTTTAAAAAACCTGTGAGCAAAGTCTGAGGTGTCTGAAAATTCATTTGTTCACTATGCACTCTACGTTTTTCTGTGATTATGCCTTGTAAAAGAGGTGTCATTGTGATAGATAAGAATATTTAGAAGTTGTATTTAGCTAAAATTAAGTGCCCCTCTAGTTGTTTTTGAATATGTTGTCTTTAAACAGTTTTATGGGAACAAATTTTGATCTAGAGTCCTGTTTCTGGATTATCATGCATTTGTGGTTTTTATCTATATTGGGGATTGGGGGCTTACTCCTTCAACCAAGGAAAATAAAATTCTAAATCCATATAGGTCACTTATTCTCACTGCTATCGTCACGTATTTTTTCTATAACCCAGGATGGCTATTGTTTAAATATCAGTATTTAACTTTATATAGTATTTCCTATGTGCCAGACACTGTACTTTGTAATTTGCATCTACTAATTTATTTAATCCTTATATGATTATCATTTCTGTTTTGTAGATGAGAAAACTAAGGCAAGGAGGTTAAGTGATGTGCCCTGGCCGTGTGGCTGACAAATAGCAAGGGCTAAGATTTGGACCCAGGCATTGATTGTAGAATCTGTACTCTAAGAGAGGGAGAGAATGAATTATCTAGTGTCTGTATTACTAGAAAAATACCTCAAGTGTACTATCCTACTGGCCTTGGAAGATGATCTGTTTATTCAACATATAATAATCTACATATATATTTATTTTGTTGTGTTTGCTACACATATATTTATTTTGTTTATACATGTTATATGTTTAGTGTGTATAGACACACACGCACATATACACACACACTACATGTCTACCTAAAGGAGCAAATATTTGGGGTTTTCCCTTTGGAAAGTCCTTCTTAATGTAGAATCTTTTTTTGAATCTCTTCACTTGACCTTAGAGCAGAAATAGCCCCCAGATTATCATCTGGAGTAGAGAGAACCTTTGAGGTTAGAGTAGATGGAAAAATCAAGAGAAACATAGCAGACAGCTTGAGGTCACAGATTTACACAGGATACCACTCTGACCCTTGGACCCTATTTCATTGAAGTTAAAGCTGCTTGTTACAGAGCAGCTACCCAGATAAATCTTAATTTCAGGCTATTTTTGGAGCAGAAAACCAAATAGCTGGTATCCAGTACCAAAGAAACAATTTTTCAAATTCTCCAATCATGATAAACAGGGGCCACAAGTCTCTGATTACAGAACCAAGCCAGGAGGTACTGTAGAGACTATCTTGTTCTAAGTTTATTTCTGCTGTCTCTTTGCTTAGTGATTTTTTTTTAGTTGAAGTAATGTGTCTTGTATTTTAACAGATTCTTAAATAATTCTCTTTCTCTCTTTTTTTGTCCCTCATTCTGTTTTTGCTTTAGCATGTGTATTTATTTCTGCCAAATGTTAGTTCAGATGGGAGTTGTAGACAATTTGAGCAGGCATGTTCTTTCACAAAAAAGTTAACCACCTTTCCCTTTCTCTGTTTTTATGTTTGGATTGTGCTTGTTTTGTGTTGGTCTGATAAGAGGTTAATCTGTGTGAACAGAAACATGACTAGATCCTCAAGAATCTGAACATTGTATTAACAATCTGATGTTTTGAATAGTTGTATGTTATTGATAGGGATAAGATGGAAAAAGATGAGGGAGCATCCTCAGGTCTGGTGCTAAGAGGTACTTATTTCGTGTCTTTGAGTCTGTGTTTGAAGTTTCTTTTCTTTTCTTTTCTTTTCTTTTCTTTTTTTTTTTTTTTTTTTGAGAGACAGAGTCTCGCTCTGTCGCCCAGGCTAGAGTGCATTGTGCAATCTTGGCTCACTGAAACCTCTGCCTCCCGGGTTCAAGTGATTCTTGTGCTTCAGTATTACAAGTAGCTGGGACTACAGGTGCATGCCACCACACCTGGCTAATTTTTGTATTTTAGTAGATACTGGGTTTCACCATGTTGGCCAGGCTGGTCTCGAACTCCTGACTGCAGGTGATCTGCCTGCCTTTGCCTCCTACAGTGCTGGAATTATGCATGTCACCCTTGGCCTGTGTTTGAAGTTTCAAGTGGCCTATACCAGTGGTAAAACTTAACAGTAAAGGCCTCAAGGGATTGATTCTCTACATATATAATGGGGATGGGCTTAAAGACAAAATACTCAACTTTTACTTATTCTATTTGTAGATTCAAATATTGATGCTCTATATGATTTTGGTAATCATTATTGCAGGGTTAATTTTCTTCACATACAGAGAATTTCTTCAGGTACCTAACATGTTTTGGTAAAGATGTTTCTGTCTTCTCACAGAAACAGATTTCCTGAATTATCTTTCTGGCTTCTATGCAGCTTTTCCTTTGTAGTAAGTTTTGCTTGAAGAAAAAAATGAATTAATTTTTCTTCTATATTAAAAACTTTCTTTTTCACCTAGATATTAGACAACTCAGTTAATAGAGATCATATTACTGTTTCTGCAGAAGAATTCATTTCCCACATTTTTTTTTCATGGTATGTAGTTTTAGGTACTGAGTTACAGAATTATAGGATTTATGGCATAGCGTCTTTCGAAAAGGATTTTTTTTAAGGCTTCACTTTACAGTTGAAAAAACGAAAAGAGTCAGTTGTTTAGTTTCATTGATGATTGTCCTGTATGTCTTCTCATGTTGGTTGTTGAGTGAGGTGACTAGCTCCTCAGAGGGACAAACCATACAGTGAAAGGGAGAAATTTGAGAAATGATTGGATTTGGTGTAGTAGAAATTCAAGACGAATATTATGTTGGACATATTAGCACAATTCTGTGTGCATTAATGGAGACAGGATAAATAAGAGTTTTACTTTTGTGGCTTTATTTTTTTAATGTTAGGGTCGGTTCCAGTGTGGTGCCAAACTGTCCTCTGGAAGGTTGACTTCTTATGTCTGGTCTGTGTGAGTGGGCAGGTGCTCCCTTGGCCCCAGTCCCTTGTGTGTGCAGTTGCAGCCAGGTTGGTATGTATTTGGTATTCATGACGTGAACTGTAGCAGGTGCATACATGAAGAAAGCTTGAGGTTGCTTTTCACAAAGTTATTGAGGTTTGTATAAGTATGTTTTTACTGGCCATCTTTTTACCGGTGGAGGGTGTCCAGGTTCTTGGCGTTTGGAACATAAAATTGAACAAAATATACAAACAAAGCAAGGAAAGAATGAAGCAACAAAAGCAGAGATTTATTGAAAATGAAAGTATACTCCACAGGGTGGGAGCAGGCCGAGCATAGAGACTCAAGGGCCGTGTTATAGAATTTTTCTGGGGTTTAAATACCCTCCAGAGGTTTCTCTTTGGTTACTTGATATACACCCTATGCAAATGAAGTAGTGGCCTGCAATCAGTCTGATTGGTTGCGGAAAGCAAAGGTTTGACCAATCAGAAGCTAAAGTGAGGTTACAAAATTGCGCATCTATGCAAACAAAGACTTGGCTGCAGTCAATCTGATTGGTTGGCCAATCAAAGGCTAAAGTGAAGTTACAAAGTTACACTCCTGTTCAAATGTCCTATTGGTTTTCCCCCTGCCACTCAGAAAAGGAGGGGCCTTTGCAAAGAGAGTATCCTTTTGTTACTCAGCTATGGAATTTTGATTTAGCTCTAGGCTGAATTGGCCTTAGGTTCCCTGCCTCCAGACTCTGTTTTCCTGCCTCACTATAAACTCTTTGTCTTGGTTCTCATGGTTTTCAAGTCGTTTCTTAAGGGCTTATAAGATAAAGAGTCACATCATATATAAATAAGAATTTTGTGGTTTTTCTTTCCAGTGTGTATTATCTCATAATCATTCCCCATATTCTTCAGACTGTCCAGAGCAACACTGACAGCTGGCATCCTTGTCTTGGTCCCAACTTGTTAATGGAAGTACCTTTAGTATTTCATCATAAGGTTTGACTTGATTTTGATGAATATTTGTGAGTGTTCATACTACTTTAACCTGATAAAGTACCTTAATTCAGCTTTGACTTTGTAAATTAAGGAGTATACAGAACATGGAAGGTTCAGGAGAGAGCAGAAAATGTATGAATGACTAAATAATTCCCAGTAGAGAAGCTAGAAACCTGATATATTTATCCTAGGGAAGAAAAAAAACGAGGGGATGATTTAATTATCTCCAAGTATAGGCATTTTGGAGCTTCCAGATCATCTTTAAGAATGAAGAAACAGTTCACTTTTCTTTGGTAAACATTTTATTGAACAATAACATACAAAGAAGTATATCAAATTTAACTTTTAGATGGTTTGCCTCTTCCTCTACCCACTCCACTCCCTCTCTTTCTTCCTCCCCCATCCCCACTTCCCTTTCCTCTTCCTCTCTCCCTTTCCAGTGTAGTGAGAGCTAAAATAACATTTGCTTGCCTGAGGGCATTGCCGACCTGAATTTCAGAGAAAGTTAGATCCACTATTTACCTGAACATTGAATGATGGGCCGCTTTTACTCCTATGCTTATGAGGATCAGGAATCCACTCTTGCCCTTTTCCCTGTGGTCTGTAAAGACCCAGAGCTGGGAGTTAGTTTGTTGGATCTTGGGGCTGCAGTAGCCCTTAACAGGAGTTGATTTCTCTAGAATTGCCTTATGGTCAGAGGCCCCTCCTGTGGTGAAATGTAGAGTGAACTCCCCAGGTTTTCTTTGTCTTCACTTCCAGTCCTTGCTTACTTTGTGAAATAGATTGTCAAACTTTCATTGATATTATAGTCTCTTAACTTGCATGGCTCTTAGGTTTTTAAAGCTTAGGTCTTGATGTTTGCTTTTATTTTTTCTTTTTGCGTTCTCCAGTTACTGTGTACTAGTTTTACCTTCCTTACTAGATCATAGGTCTTAACCCCCTTTCTTGGGCCAAAGATATTTGTTATCGCTTACTTCTAATTTGAAACTTTCAGAAGTTAGCTCTTCCTTGTCACTTAATCTAGATGTTTACGTGGTTTAATCACGGTAATCTGCAAATATTATTTTCCCAGTTAGAGTTGTCGTGTACCATTTATAATACAGGCTAAAAATCATGAAATTTGAGATTTTAGATTGCATAAAATGGGTAATTCCAATGTCAGGATCTTCATTCATTCATCAGATAGTTATAGAGCCAGGCACTGTACTAGGTAATGCAATGCAGTGGCTAGTATGACACTGCCTCAAACTTCATAGAATTTAGAAGAGTTTAGTGAGAAATGTCCTTAATCTCTTCTAGATTGGTGGTAGTAGAAGGTCTTGAGCTTTAGAATCATACTGTCCTGGGTACACATCTAAGCTCTCCTAGCTATTAAAGTTGAATAACTTCAGATAATTATTTATACTCTGGATGGGATAAGAGGGCCTTTTTCCCAGGGTTAGGTTCAGATTTCATTGGTAAAGGTGTGGTTGTAGCTCATTGGGTGACAGAGGAGTTCTCTGGCTGCTTGGGCCAGAGCTAGTACACAGTTGCTGGGCAACAGGAAACCAAACCTGGTGGGTAGGCATGCAGAAGGGAGTTGGGGTGCCACTGTGGGCACCCCACAGTGCATGCAAAGTCTGCATTGGGAAGGCTGTGTTAAACAATCCTTCAGGGTCCAGATGAGCCAGGCCTGGTAGGTGGGCATGCAGAGGGAAGTGGTACATGGCATCCTTTTTAGGAGGGCTGCAGGAAACAACTCTCTGGGTTGCAAGCCAGCAGAGGCCTTCAGGAGGCTATTCTGTGCATGAGGCCTGGTGTCCCTGCTGTCCATATCTACAGGAGCACAGGAAAGTGGTCACTAGGCCTGGTGTGGTCGCTGAGGGACCATGTGCTTTGTGCTCTGTGTGTGTGGTAGGCAGAATACTGCTATATCTCCCCACATACTTGCACTGGACCTTGGGACAGGAGCAAGAACAGCAAAATCACAGCACGTTTCAACCCGAAAGACAAGCTAAGCTCCCTTCTTCCTGCGTTGTCCTTCCAGCTCCCTCTGCTGACCAGGCTTAGCATCATGTGCTCTGTAAAGGAGAAATTCTGGAGAGTCCAGTCCATTATTATTACAGAGCTGGTACTAAAGGGTGAGTTTGGAGTTAAGAGGCAATAAATTGATGACTGGCACAGAAGCCAAATACAAGAGTAATGACTATATAGTAGACAAGTACAAGAATACAAATTCCACTTTTATAAGGTACAGGAACAGGTTAAACTAATCTACCCTGTGAGAAGTCAGGCTAGTGGTTACTTTTGGGGAAAAGCGGTAGTGTAAGGAGTGTGGATAGTATGGTAGTGCTAATGTTCTGTTTCTGGATGTGGATGCTGGTTACACAGCTGTGTACAGTTTATGAAGAGCTGTGCTTTGTATCATACTGTCTGTCATACTTCATTAAAATTTAAAATATGGCATAACCTGATTCAAAAAGTAAAAGCTTTAAAACAAGATCCAGTCTAGAATAGAGGAAATATAAAATAATCCAATGCATCTCATCCTCTTTTTCTTGTAATGTTTAAAAACCGTTTGAAGGTTGTCTGACTTAATGTCTAAAAATAAATATCTAATTCATTCATCAAAAATATTAATGGCCAAGGAGTTCGAGACCAGCCTGGCCAACATGATGAAACACCATCACTACTGAAAAATACAAAAATTGGCTGGGCGTGGTAGCGGGCGCCTCTAGTCCCAGCTATTTGGGAGGCTGAGGCAGGAGAATTGCTTGAACCCAGTAGGCAGAGGTTGCAGTGAGCCGAGATTGTGCCACTACACTCCAACCTGGTGACAGAGCAAGACTCCATCTCAAAAAAATAAAAAATAAAAAAATAATGGCCAGACTTTTTTTTTTTTTAAATCAAATTGGTAACTCTGAAGTCTTCAGTAGAGCAGCTTATACTTCATTTTGCTGTTGTTCTTCTTATCAAGTCTTTGAGCAGCAACTTCTAATCTTTTTTTATGGCCTCCCAGATACCTCTTTGTTCTTGGTCTCCATAAATCTCACTGCTCTCTTCTATAAGTGTTGTCTTTGCTTTTATCTTTGTCATGATATATCATTCTTGCAGCTGACAAATCACCAGACCTCCTTTTTCTTCACTAAGAGATTTGGAAGCCCTCCATATAGGAGTTAATGATAACAACAACTGTAGACTTTGGTTTGGGAACTGGTGGTGATAGGAGAGACTCAGTATGTAGCTTTTAAAAGCTGCAACAGAAACAGCTCAGTACTGTGATTTGTTCAAGAGTAGGTAACCCTGGGAGCAGAATCTAAGGAATCCACCAAGTTAGCGGTTGAACCTGGATCCAAGGGATGGATATGGAATCCAGAAAGAGTTCATGTTCACAGAAAGCAGAGGTTGTTAAGAAACTCTGGCATTACACTGTGGACAGAATTTGGGGGAATTTCAAAGTGGAGCCAGCTGCCTAAAGCTCAGTTGTTAAATCAAAGTGAGTAACATTAGTAGACTAATTCCACTTTTGTGGACAGAGCTTGATATCTCCCAGTATATAGGTTGTGAGGTTGTTTTTGTGCTTTGAATAGGTGGTGGTATTCTTGTATATAGGGTGGTTTTGGCCAGGACAAGAGTTACTGCAAACATATAACATAGAAGGCTGAGAATCTAGAGTGATTCCTTGCAAAAATTGTTTTCTTGTCATCTTTGACCCTTAAGTTGTTTGGGGGTGAAGGAAGAAAACAGCGTAAGTGGTGAAATTAGCCAGTGAGCCCTTCATATATACATTGATTCCACATACTTGCCCAACCAGTGTATGTGTACTATACTTATAGTAATGGTCTGTCCTAGATACTGAGGACACAAAGGTGAATCTGATGCAGTCCCTTGGCCCTCTGAGTGTTGTTATTTTGTATTCCTCTCTTTGAGGGCTGCCTTCATCACTTGTCTGTGATACCCAGCTTTGCACCAACTCCTTGAGGATTTTGATGAGCCTTTAAGAAGTTGATACTTGGATTTCATATACAACCTAATGAGAGTTTCCTGACTTTCAATTTCTTTCATTTTATTATTAGTCTGGGCTTGCACTGCCACCAGTAAAGACTGTCATTTTCAAATTTAACATCTTGAGGAAGGTTGCCTGTGATTGAAGATATGAGTTTCATTCTGCACATGTATTCTAGAGTGGCAGTTTAGAAATTAGCTGTACTCCAAACTGGTCATCTATATCTAGAAAAGCCTTAAATCATGCTATTGCAGCTGGTTCTCAGTGCTTGGACTGATGATGGAAGGGAACACTGGAACAGGTAACATAAATACAGTAGTCCCTCAGTGTCCACATTGGTTTCAGGACCCACCCCGCCAGCCCCATACCAAAATTTGAGGATGCTCAAGTTCCTTATTTAAAATGGCATAGTAATTGCCTACAACCTACTCACATCCTCCCATATACTTTAAATCATCCATAATATAGTACAAATGGTATGTAAATAAGTGTTATACTGTATTTTAAAAATTTGTTTTTATATTTAAAAAATTTTATATTTTTATTGCTTTATTGTTATTTATTAAATATTTTTAGTCTGCTGTTGGTTAATTCTGAGGATGTGGAGGGCTGACTGTATAAGCAGGAGGTGATATTTGATAAGAAATTAAGTTTGTATTATAAAATCTTTTGATCTGAAAATTGGTATTATTTACCAAGAAATGAATAGGCTTTACTCTGATCCTTGTGCTCATTCTGGGCATGAATTCTGTCATCTCTCAGACCAGTTCCCCTAAAATAGTGCCCCATGCTAATCTGAAGACTTTACTTTTAGACAAACAACTGGTTTTATTTAGGTATTAGCAGTTAGTAGTTTTAACAATATGTGGTTTGTTAATATAGTATGAATTTAAAGTAGGTGACCAAGTCTGTACCAGTTTGCAGGCAAATTAAATAAATCACATATGGTGTAGATGATGTTAACAGATTTTTGTCGATTGTCTTAAGTTGGCCTAAAGTGGCCTCCTAAGTATTCTGCTTATTGCCTGCAGTTTCTGCTTTTAGTGTACTGCAACCAGATTCGGAGAACTAGGACTTTTTTTTGTCTGTTTGGCAGGAGGATCCTGTTGCCAGCCACCTGCCTCATCATTCACCCAGAGCTTTCTGTTTGCTTTTACAAGGAGAACTTTTTCCATACCTCTTGGTCACCTCATGCAGTGTCCTGCTTTATGTATTCCCCCCAACAGACTAGTTTTGCATTTACCTCAGTACTCCCTTCCCCTTAGGCTTCTAGGGAGGAGGCATTGGAAGTGGGAGAGGATTAAGAACTGCTTCTTGTCTTTGAAAAATCCAGAGTTTAAAAAACATTCTGAATTTATATTAAACAAAAATTCTTAGACCCTAAGGAAAGTGCAGGAGGTGCCAGAGTTGAACAGCTTTCAGGAGGTAGAAATGACTGTGGAAGCCATCAGGGTGCAGGATCCTTTGGGTTTGTAGAGGCAGTTTGACAGAGATGTGGAAGTAGGTTTTAGCATTTCATCCTTAAGACTTGAATGGAAGGAATTTGTGTCAGATTCAGAATCCATTATTTGTCTTCTCTTTAAACAAAGGAAAAAAAACACTTTGGAAAAATATCGAGTTCTTAAAAATTTTACTTTCATACAGCAGAGTTATAAAAATGGGGGAAACCCATCTTTTTATTGCTAGGAATTCCACAGATTTAGTTGAGGAGCTATTTTCTGATTATAGATTGACTTGCCACTTGGGCTGACTCTTCTGGTTTTTTTTTGTAGATTGAAGAGTGCTGAGCCTGGGCAACCCTAAATATGTAATTTTTCTTTCATTATCTCAAAGTAAAAACTCTTCTCTGCTAAGTATTGTCTGTGTTATAATTCTGTTAATGTGTTTTACTTTGTTGTTTCCCTGCTACCTTGGATAGCTATCAGATAGACTTTGTTCCTTACCATAAATTCCTCCAAAACAATTTTGTTTAACAATTCAGAATTCAAATGGAAGGCTATATGAATGTAGATAAAGAATTTAAACAGAATTCTGCACAGTTATATCCCTCAAGATTTTATCTGTGTTTAATTATATGAATTATTTGTTTGAAATATTTTGTTTCCTTGTATGCAATATTATCTGAAGTATCCATCCATCTTGTCTAAAATGTGCTTATATGGTCCTTTTAAATGATAGTTTTATCAAGCTGTTTTAATTGCTTTCTGTGTACTTCACCCATGGATTGAAACCATCCTCTGCTACAGCCTTGCTTTTTACTTTTATTCTTTTTTCTCTGTACACATTTCCTCAGAATATTTTGGATTTTTAGCCATGTAGTATGAGTTTCAGTGTTTGTCTCCATCCAATCACTCATGCTGTAGATCTCTGCATAGGTACAGGGAGAGGTTTAGGACCCTGTGGGTCTGCCTCGTAGCAGCCTTGTGTTCCTTCAGGGAGTGCCAGGCCATAGACAAAATGACCTTACTGGATGTGGACTCCAAGCCAGGCCATCGTTGAGCACCATGATCACAAAATTAGCTCCTTGGCATGCTGGTAAGTTGCAGAATTGAACAGAGCCCAAGCACATTAGTTTGGAGTTTTACATGGGAAGAGCATTTGACTTCTGTCCTCCTGTGTTTTGGTTTGGGCTGGTACCAAATGCTCACTCCCTTTTTTTCATCAGCACCTGGACCACAAGCCATCATGGATTCGCACCCTGATACTTACTTGGGGATCAGGAGAGTGTACATGACAACAGCAAGGGAAGCAGCAGCACAGGAGACTGGCAAGGCCAATACTGCCTTTGCCAGAACTACAGTGACTCTTGTTACACAACCAAGGTGCCATGCTCAAGTCTCCCCCAGGGTGGTGATCACCCCCCTTTTCAAAAACTTAACAAACAGCTGACCGTGAGCCTATTCCTGGGGTACGCAATCATAAATGATGTGTGTATACCTGCCCCAAGTGGCCAGTGATGGTCATCAGGCTAGACACAGTCACCCAAGAGCTGTAGCTTGACCCTTGGTAAGTGGGACTGAAGTGCCGACTGGTTAGGACACTGTGTTGTTACCACTTTACAGGTAAGAGCCTCAGAACCTGCTACACATAGTCCAAACCTGATGGTATGTCATACTAGGGTACAGTCAGTTAACAACAGATTCTCATCTTGGGGACAAGTGTCTTTTAGGGTGGGAAGAGATGACAGCATTCAACAAAGACAATTAAGAGCTGCATAGGCCATAGTGAAAGCCCACCACCAATTGGTGGTTCTGTCCCACATGGTCTTCCCCATGTAATGGAACCAGTTAGTTAGCTAAGAAAAATAAGTTAAAACTAACCAGGTGTCCTTGGTCATAGTTGGGCCCTCTTGTTCATGATGCCATTTGCTTTAGTCACCTCCTACTCACCTTTTTTTGTGTGGGATTCCTGACACAGGATTATAGAGATGACCAAACACAGTGCACCTAATACTGGGCAAATTAGATCAACAGCAGTTTATTGTTCACATACACTCCTAGCCTGTGGAAGGAGACACCACACAGGGATCGTACTTGGGAACAGGGTGAACATCCAGGGTCTATGGGAGGCAGGCTTTGTAGTACCAAGAGGATGGGGTGACCCCTGGTTCCCATGAGAGGATGTGATTGGCCTGCATGAGTAATTCTACAGGCTGGCAAGAAATGGAAATCCTCGACTCGTACATAAGAAGGAACTGCACATGATCCCCTCAATAAGGATGGTGGTTTGGTTAGGGGATCTTATACACAGGAGCAGAGTGGGAAAGGGAACTTGTGGATAGACCATTGGAGGTCTTTCCGGTTTCAGATATCAAGGCAGCACATAATATTGGGCCTGAATTTTAGGCTTTACATCACACAAACCATTGTGTGGGACTTTAAAGACTTTTTTCCGTTCTCTCCAAAGCTAGTAGTTATCCCTTCCCTCACTATCTCATTGCCCCTTCATTCCTCCCCCTACCTGCTCTCTAATAAGCACTAGGAAGTGCTGTCTGTCAGGGAAAATGCATGGCATAGTGATTTCATGGTTGAGTTTCAGCCCAGATCTTTTTCTAGAGTAGAGGTCTTCCAGCTTGGCTGCCTATTAGAATCATCTGAGAGAGTTTTAAAAAATTGTATGGGGTCTCACCTCAGACCAATTACATTGGTATCTTTTATAGATGGGAGTGAATTTTTTTTTTTTACGTGCCTCAGCCATTATTGAGAATTGCTTCTCATGGATGCCAGCAAAGTCACCATGTCTAAAACCAAATGCCTTATCTTACTCCATGGAGCCAGCTCTTCCCATTGACTGTTTTCCCCTCTTAATGGTACTGATATCATCTTCCCAATCTCCCAGGCTAGCAAAGTTAGAATTCTCTTTGTATTTGTTCTCCCACTTTCCATAGAATGGTCAATTCGTCATTGGTCCACCGTTGTTAATCTCATTTCATCTTTACTGCTGCACTTCTAGACTGTTGTAATTTATTCACAGAATAACTTTCCAACCTCTGCCCACTCTCTGAGTGCCCCAAATAGAACATTTCCAGTCCTGGTCTCTCACTTTAATATTTTCATTTGTCTGCAAGACAGCTTGATGTAGTACTAAGAGAGCCAAATTGGAACCCAGGACATCTAATTCCTGTACCTCTGAGTCAATGTGAGGCTTTGGGCAGATCAGTTGACAACTGTAACCCTAAGTTTCATTATCTTAAGATAAAAGGATTACATTGCCTGAGCCCTAGATTCTTTCTTCACTGTGATTCAGTCTTCACTGTTCCTTCAAACTTAGCCTGTCTAAAATAGAACTCATCCATCTACTCTCCTAAAAGTTACCTCTTTCTCATGCCCTGATGCCTCTTGCCAATACCAGCATTCTACCATTAGGCCACTTAAAAAGCAAATCCCTTATCATCTTCATTTTCTTGGACTCCATGACTTCACTTCTGTTTTATTTGCTAGCCTGCTGTTTACTGTTACTTCTACCTGGGTATGACTCGCTGGTCTTCTTGGGCCCCAAGTCTGCCCTTCCTATTCTTAACCTGATGAATCTTTACATCGAGCAAACTTTGCTAATTTTTGTCCTTTTCTCAGAAATCTTCAATTAATGGCTTCCCATTACATAAAAGATTCCATTCAAACTGCCTAGCCAGGCATTTTGAGAGCCTCGATCCATCACTTACCTCTAGCCCCAAACTTCACCTGCCTTAGCTAGTTCCTCTTCACCTTGTTCGTCACCTATTATACGTGTTAGATGTTTAGAAAACAATTTTTTAATCGAATTACTCATTAACTTTGGATTAGCATATCCTTTAAGTAAGATTTCAAAAACATTTTATTAACTTTTTTCACACAGAAAAATTTCCTCCTTTTGGTGAGGAATTCTTTGAGTTTCAGCAAACGCATACAGTTGTGTAACCAACATCACAATCAAGATACAGAACAGTTCCATTATCCCCTAAAATTCTCTTTATAGTTGACCCTCTGTCTACCCCAACCCCAACCACTGATAGGTTTTTTTGTTCCTACAATTTTACCTTTTCTTGACTGTCATATGTCAATTTGTCTTCTTTCACTCAGCATAATGCATTTGAGATTCATCCATGTTGTGTATATAAGTAGTTTGTTCTTTTTTATAACAGTTTTTAAAATGCCTCCAAGAGTGAGTTTACATTTGGAGTTGTGAGTTTTTTGTGTCTTATATGCTATTTTGGAAAATTGGAAGAGAAAATGTCATCCAGATAATTTTTAGTGCCCCAGAACTTGTTTAAGCTATTTTGTAGATGTTTTCTCATTTCAATGTTGACAGAATAACTTTTTGTTCTTAGCCCATGTGGCAGGCTTATATGATTGGCTTTTGTACCAGTTTTACAAATGAAGAAACTGAGACCCAGGGAGATGGAGTAAATTGTTCAAATCACGCAACCCTTTTGTTCAGAACCTAGATATTTTCACTCCCAATTCTACAGGTAGTGCTGTTCTACCACAAAAGGCATTAAATTGTAATAAGTGAAAAGGTCTTGTGTTACTGGTGAGGCCTCTTGAGACTGAATATATAGAGTGCTGTTTGTAAAACCCTTTGTCTTCCCCCATAACATTATAACTTGAATTTTCAGGGCTCTGAAACTTGAATGGGCTTGGCTGTCAAGATATTGGTTTATTCAGTCCTGTGTTCACAGCTGTGTTCATTCCCGATCTGGGTCAATTGACATTTTGGCATAGGGTCCAACAACAACAAAAAAATACAGTCAGATTTTACCTTACAGTGCGATATGTGATAGCTCTAGAAGGGCCTGGCCACTTGCTTCTAATGCTGTTTTTAATAGCGATTCTTATCAAGCTAATTGATTTTTATCAGCAGATTAGGAGTTAGAAATGATTTTTTCTGACCAAAGAAGATGAACTAGAGTTGATATTTCTCCTCTTGAATTGTGCAGATATGTCTCACTCATCGTTAAAATCAGAGTTGGCCACATGACCTCAGAAATCCCATTCAGTTCTGATTCCGTGAATGCGGCATTGTTGAAGTATTTCTGGACTATATATAGAAAGCTTCCTTAGTTTACACCTTTCTATCATCTCAGGTAAAAGAGATTATAGAAATTATAGCAACACAAGATACTGCTTCAGGTTAGTAGTAATTAGTTTGAATAGGTAGGGGAAATTGATTCAGTGAGTAAAAGCCTTGTTATTCAGCATTTGGCCCACAGGAAGCTTCTCGGGATGGACTTTCCTAATACTCTTGGTTCAGTAATGATTGTTTATTAGGAAGTTGTTGTCACTCTTTTACTACTGGTTTTTGCCATGTTCTCACAGACAAGGATTAAAATCACTACTGTTGATTTGCCTTTGGCTTACATTACCCATATGTAGGGTAACAGAGCTTTTACTCTATAATTAATTCACTGAATGTTTAAAACACTTCTTTTGAAGAGTGGAGTCTTAAGTTAATGTTAATGACGGTAATGCATCTTTTCAGGCCAGCCAGGCACAGAGCTTTCTCAGTTTGGAAGTGATGACAGTACTAGTGCCTTCTCACAAGTAATAATATGTGGCAGATAAAAATTTTAAGTTAGGTGTTTACATTTTTGGAGAGATGGATTTTTAGTCCAAGATTTATAGCTATGCGTATGATCCTTCTCTTTTGACTTGCTATTGATAAATCCATATATGCTATTAGTATATTTACTCATTTATCAAATACTATGCTAATATTAGTTATATAATAGTAGTCAAGATAGATATGGTTGCTGTCCTCATGGCTCTCTTTTATTCTTGTAGATACTTTTTGACATGTAGTGTTGAGTTTAAGGTGATAGGTTTTCTCTATCCTGTAGTAGAGAACATCAGAAATTCACCTATATAGACTTTTTTTGGCCTGACTTATACACAAAAGATCATTTTTCACTGAAGTTGATCTAATTTACAAATTGCCATATGTTTCAAAGAAAACCTTTGGGCATATAAAAGAATTCATAGATTAAAAAAAAAATCAAGCCTTCAGTATATTTTGGTGCTCTGCCACCTTTAAGGCAAAAATAATTTCTCATCCAGAGCTTGAATATATAAGAAATCCTTAAAACTGTTACAGAAGCCTTTCCTCATGCTAGTTTGAGTATTCTGGTTGTGCAGAAATGTTACCACTAGACCACAAGGTCATCTTTGAAAGAAAAGAGTAAGCTGGGTGTGGTGGCTCATGTCTGTAATCCCAGCACTTTGGGAGGCTGAGATGGGTGGTTGGATAACTTGAGGTCAGGAGTTCGAGACCAGCCTGGCAACCATGGCAAAACTCCATCTCTACTAAAAATACAAAAATTAGCCGGGCACAGTGGCACACCTGCCTATAGTCCCAGCTACTTGGGAAGCTGAGGCAGGAGAATCACTTGAACCTGGGAAGTGGAGGTTGCAGTGAGCCAAGGTAATGCCACTGCACTCCAGCCTGGGTGACAGACCAAGACTCTGTCTCAAAATAAATAAATAAAACAAAAATAATTTTAAAATGAAAAAAGTAACCATTTATCATTTCAGCACCCTTCCATTATTGGCTAGTTGACATGAGTTTAAGAGACCATAAAAATAGAACATTAGAGTACACTCAAAAAAGAATTATTGAATGGTAAATACATACTAGCTATAAGGAAAAAAGAATGGTTGGAAGAGAAGGTTGAGGAAATTGTTCAGAGAGTAGAACATGAAGATACATATATATATATATATATATATATATATATATATATATATATTTAATGAGACAGAAAATTAGAGGCACAGCCCAAAAGATTCATTGTTCAAATAATAACATGAGTTCCATTAAAATAAAACAATAGGGAGGGAATTATGAAGAAATAATACCCAAGGATTTCTCAGAACTGAAAAATCTTGACAGTTTCCAAATTGTGAAAGAATCCACCAGTACCCAGCCTCATTGGTGAAAATAACTCCAAGGCACACCATTTTGAAAAGATGATTCTAAAAGCTTTCCATGAAAGAAGAGATGTCACATACAAATGGGCAGAAATCAGAATTGTTCAGATTCTTCAGCAGAAGTGGTGGAAGGAAAAGAGCAATGGAGTAGTGCTCTCAAAATTCCAGGGAGAACCCCAACCTCCAGCCTGTGATTTGCAGCCCACCAGTCCATCCAGGTAGATTAGAAACATTTTCATACGTGAAGTTCTCAAAAACTTACATCTCATCTTTAGGATTTTCTAGAGCATTGCTAGATGTTGTACTTCACTAACATGTGAGTGTAAACCTAGAGAGGAGAAACGTAGGAGTCCACCATGGGGAGAGACAGGGAGTGAATCTCTGGGAGGATGGTGATAAGATACTGGAAGTAGATAAGAGACAATGATTAAGACTCCTGATGGAGGACTCTAGCTATAATGACCCAAGAGAAGAAAATTGAACTTCGATTGCAAAGAGTTTCAAGGTTTTAGAGGAGCATTTTAGGAGAAGTTAGTGGTTCATGGAAAACCATGCAAATTTTAAAATGAAGTAGTTATTATCTTCAGGGAAAAAAATATGCATGCAAAGTTTTAGCAAAGTGTAGTTCATGGCTTAGCTGCGAATTAAATTTTGATTTGATAAATAAGGGTGATAATAACTATATTGGGAAGATAACACTTCATCTTCCATAGTACGGGGACTTCCTGTTTTTGAAAAAAAGTTTTATTGGAACACAGCCGTACCCATTTGTTTGCATATTTGTCTATGGCTGTTTTCGCATCACAGCGAATTGAGCAGCTGCAACTGAGCCCATATGGCCTACAAGGCCTAAATATTTATTATCTGGCCTTTTTATAAAAATACTTGCTGACTCCTGTTCCATAGGAAGAAGCCAATAAAATAATGCCTAAAAAAAAAAAATCTAATAGCGCTAATAACCATGTTATTTAAAATAGAATGGAAAGGAGCAGAAGAAACAGCTGAAGTTCAAGTGATTGCATCTGGGAATAGTGAATCAAGAGTGGGGAGTAGAATGGGGACTGTTTCTTTTTTAAATGCTTGTTTGTTTTAGTCTTTATATTTTTATTGAATTTTTAAGCTAAGTACATGTATTCGAAAAGGTGTGAAGGAAGAATACTGAGAAATTTGATTGGATTAGGAGAACAGAATGAGCAGGAAAGAAAAAAAGAGGTCACTAGTTATATTGAAAGTAGGAGTTCATCCACTCAGAGACTCTTCCTGAAATCACCAACTTCAAAGATAAAAAAAAAAGAAAGTTGGAGTTCAGAGCTTTTTCAGAAAGTAAACGCAGCTTTCCCAGTCATTCACTTACTCATTCCACAGGTAATCACTGAAGAGTCCAAATGTCAGGCACTGAGTGCTTCACTGCAGAGCAGGTATCCCCGAAGGATACTTGGACACTCTGCAGCTGATGGCATGCACAGACAGGTAAAAGATGATAATAACATGGTGATACAGCTGCTTTAGTTTAGTGCCTATCAGAAGATGCTTAAGAGATTTAGGTAGGTCAGGGAAGACATCCTGGAGAACATGACACCAGATCTGAATTTTGAAGGATGAGACCACATGAGGCAGGGCCTGAACAAGACCTGAATGAGCAGGCAGGAGTTGGAACCCACAGGTGTTCAGTATAGTTGGATGAATGGTGGAAAATAATATCAGAGCAGTAGACAAGAACCAGAAGCCAGATCGCGTATGCAGGGCTCTGTGCTATGAGGAATATGTTTTTATTTTGTTTTAAGACACAGTACCCACTGAAGAGATAGCATCTGATTTTAGTTTGCACTTTAGGAAAACATACTGTTGGTAGCAATGAGGGTAATAGGGGTGAGGGTAGGAGACATGGAAAATACAGAAGCGGTTAAGAGGCAGTTTCAGGCAAAAACGACAACAAAAATATATGGGAATAAACCAGAGTCGACTGGAGAGGAACCCGGGGATTCTGGGATTAAAAAAAGGGATTATGGGAAAGGGAAGGAATCAAGGATGACTCAATTCTGAGCTGGGTGGCATGGCAGGTTGCAGGACACAACCTTTGATGGGGAACACAAAAGCAGGAGCAGGAGATATATATATATATATATAAATGTATTTAAATGTATATATATTTATATATATGCACTTATATATAAATATATATATTATATATATAATACATATAATACACAAAAGCAGGAGCAGGAGATATATATATATTAAAAAATATATATATTTATATATTAATATATATTTAAATATATATATTTGTGTATTATATGTATATATATATAATATATATTATATATATACATATACATATATACATATATAATACATATAATACACAAGAGCAGGAGCAGGAGATATATATATATTAAAATATATATATTTTTAAATATATATATTAATATATATTTAAATATATATATGTGTATTATATGTATTATATATATAATAAATATATATTTGTGTATTATATGTATTATATATTATATATATATTTATATATAAGTGCATATATATTAAAATATATATTAAAAAATATATATTTTTATATATATATATATCTCCTGCTCTTGTGTTCCCCATCAAAGGTTGTGTCCTGCAACCTGCCATGCCACCCAGCCCAGAATTGAGTCATCCTTGATTCCTCCTTCCCATATATATATATATATATATAGGGTAGTGAGATGGTACTGAGTTTCAGTTTGGAAGAGTTGTGGGGTTTTTTGGTGGTACCTGTGTAATGTCTCAGGAACTGGCCAGGATGTGTTTGGATATAGCCACATAGGGGTCAAGAGGAGGGCTTGGATTTGGAAATGTACAGTGGTCATTATGCAAAGAGATGAAGTTTGGGGGTTGAGTAGAAAACTCAGGAAGCCTTTTTGGTATTGACAGCATTGAACCCTGGGAACAGTGATATTTGAGGATTGAATTTTATCATAGGAGGATTCTAGGGAGGAAGCTGAGCCTGGAATCGGAGGGATCAAGAAACCAGTGAGATAGAATTTTAAGAAGAGGAAATGATCCATAGTTTAAAATGCTGCAAGGCCGTCAAAATGAAGCCTAAAAATGCCCATTAGATTTAGCAACTAGAGAGTCATTGCCAATAACAGCTTTAGGAAAGTAGTATGAGAGGAAGTAAAATTTCAGGTGTGTAGAGGGTTTGTTTGTGCTATTACTGTTTTGAGATAGAGTTAAACCTGTTTCTTTGTTGAGAGGAGGAGAGCTATAGAAAGGGACATATTTAGTGATAACTTAGGGAGAAGAAATGATTCTTCCGTTCAAATATTGCTTATTGAGCACCTGCTAGGAGCTCAATCCCATTCCAGACTCAGGGAGTATAGCAGGATCAAGACAAAGTTTACCATGTGTGTATGTCTATGCATGTGTGTGTAACAGAGTATAGCAGGAACAAGACAAAGTTTACCATGTGTTTGTGTCTGTTTGTGTGTCTTTGTGTGTCAGGAACAGGCAATAAGCTTAAAACCAAATAGATACATAGGAAGGCCTCACTTTAAGCAAAACAACACATAAGGAGACTAATTTTTCCTCATCAATATTGTAACGAAATGATGTTGATTAGAAGACCTGCCTTAAGTTGTTTCACTGAAAGTTGTTTCACTGAAAAGCATAGCTTTTTCCAAGAGTCTGGACATCAAGTAAGGCCTTACTATAATATGTCAGGGAGTAGTAAGTACCTGGAGGAAAATAAAATTAGGATAAGAAGATAACAGAGTGGTGTTGGGTGGGAGGTGAGGGTGCTGTTTTCTGTAGGGTGGCTAGGGAAGGCGTTGCTGCTAAGGTGACAGTTGAGGAGCGTCCTGAATGAAATGAGGAAAGAGTAACTGTGAGGTAATCAAGAGACTGAGGTGGCTGAGAAGGGGGAGAGAGGGTGGATCTCAAATACAGATGGGAGGGTTAGTTGTCCCCAGGAGACAGGACACTGTTGCAGAATTTTTGAACTGGAGAGAGAGTGAGTAATTTAAAGAAAGAAAACTCTGAAAGAAACCTGGCACCCATTTTTCTTAATAGGAGCATCCTTAGATGGGTGAGTGTTAAGAAGGAATGGGAGCTTTTATATTGTTTGTTTTTATATCATTAAAACATCTTCTTTGTCATTTACATCTTCTTTCTGTGACACTGGAGGGAAAACCATAAGGACTCTTCACCATGTGGGAGATGCCATAGATTGTCATCCCTTTTAATTCTCCTAAGGGATTGAGGCACATGTTGTCAGCATTTTACAGGGAAGGAAACAAAGTCTGGAAGGGGTTTCTCATGTCTTGTCATCATTGGAGCCCAGATTCAGACTCTGCTTTCTGGTACTTCAACCCTTGCTATTAAAATACCTCCTGTAGACTGCTCACACAGTACAGATAGGTACATGTGTCCAGTTTGTAGGCGTGAAGGGTAGTAAGGTAGGGAAATGGGAAGTTGGGGGATTTCTTACCTGTTGGACTGCCTTTGCGGTTAGGTGTCTTGGTAAGAGGTGTTTGGACAGGGGTTTAAGGAAGGTGGCATTCCTCAAGACATCTCTGCTGTCTTGATTTGTCACTCTACCCAGCTGAGTTATTCTCTGTCCTTATTCCTATTCCTATCTAAAATCCCCACGGTATAACAATGTGGGATTACCTTATTTATGCCTGCTATTGTTGGAGTGGTTCTTAGGAAACAATCTCAAGGTTGAGGATGGGCATGCGTAGATTATAAAAATACATGTTCATTGTGGAAAATCTGAGGTCTGATTTTTAGAGTTGCTTCCCACATACTCTGTCTCAAAGTGCCTAAGTGAGTGGTGGTGGGTAGGGGCCTGTTAACAGCAAAGTTCTCCATCGTTACCGTGTTCAGTTGTGTCTACTCTCATCTTCTGTGAATATGAAGGACCTTGGTAGGGCTCTGCTGGGTATGCACTCATTTGTGTTTGCAAAATACACACTCTTGTAATGAAATAGACCCTTGGACTTTGCAGGGATTGTTAGGTTGGCAGAGCTCTCAAGGTAAAGTGAATTTAAATCATTTCTGTGAATGAATGGTTGAATAGTGTGAACCTGATTTTTTGTTATTTTTTAAAAGTTACCATTACACAGCACCAAGGAACTTGGAAATGGCACAGGCACTGTTGCAAAATTTTTGGACTGGTGAGAGAGAAAGTAATTAAAAAAAAACTTTCAAAATGTTCTTATTGAAACCTCGCACCCATTTTTCTTAATAGGAGCATCCCCCATGGGTGAGTGTAAGAAGAATGGGAGCTTTTCTATTGTTTGTTTTTACATCATTAGCAGCTTACGTTCTTGTGAGGGTAATTAAATGCTGCACTCCTACAGAAGCACTCACACATAATACAGCAGGGAGAGCGGGAGTCCCACCAGCTTCCACCAGTTTCCCCAATTCAGAAGTTAGACACATGATATTTTCCGTTGTTGACAAGTTTTCTGGTTTGCCCACACAGAATTATCTGTAGAATTATCTGTGTTATGTTTCTAAGTAAGTACTGAGACCCTGAAATTACTTTTTTATTTGTTCTTTATTGAACCAGAAGGATCTAATCAGCAGTTTTGAGTGATGGCAACAGAGGCTGTAAAGACATTTCCCGCATTGTGCAGAAATACAAGCTTTAGGGTGTATCTATTCATCTATTCCTGGTACCTAAAATTTAGCCTTACGAAAAGATGACATTGTTATATGTATTTTCTCATGTGTGCCTTTAAAAAGGTTTAAAAAGCAGAGATAATTTAAGAGTGTCTGTAAATTATGAGGTGCTGTTTGGAGAAGTACAAGTCAATAAATGCTTATTGAACACCTATTAATGTTGATGAGGTTTGTTACTTTTGGGATCGCAGCGTGCTGGTGTGTTTTGTGATCTGTCGGGGTGCCAGAAATGATTTGACAGGAACACAAGATATGCCAGAGTTTATTTTCAGTGAACCAGACAGTTATTCTGCAGTAACATCGCCATCATTCATATTTCACGTGCACATTCGCCCTGTCTGAGAGGATGGCCAAGTCTGATGTGATGGGTAGTTTCACATTTCACCCACCTAATCTCTGACCTTCCCCTGAGAGTCAGGTTCATTTCCTACCCATTCATGGCCTTGGGATATATTTCTTAAAGTGGAAATAGCTTACAAAATGATTGAAAACGTTTATAGATCTAGTGGTACATTGCCTGGGTGCTCTTCAGAAAGCTTGAAACAGTTAAAAGTGCCATCAGCAATTATAAGTAGGACCTGTTTTCCTACATTCCTGGCAGTGTTAGGGGCCCTGTTTATTTTAATTCAAGTGGTAGTGAATCAGAAATTGTGCTTTCTGATGTCCCTGCTGCATCATACTTGTAGCAGTTCTTTATACATTAAAAAGATAATTTTTTGTTAACATTGATAGAGTTTTCCTGTAGTGTTTTGTTTTGTTTTGTTTTGGAGACAGGGCCTTACTCTTGACACCTAGGCTGGAGTGCAGTAGCGCGATCTCACTGCAGCCTGGACCTCCCAGACTTGGATGATCCTCCTACCTCAGCCTCCCCAGTAGCTGGACCACAGGTGGAAGTCACCATACCTGGCTAATTTTTGTATTTTTTGTAGAGACAGGTTTTTGCCATATTGCCCAGGCTGGTCAACAAATCCCTAGGTTCAAATGATCTGCCCTCTTTGGCCTCCCAAAGTACCGGGATTACAAGTGTGAGCCATTGCACCTGACCTTTCTGTAATTTTTAATGATGTTCATTTTGTTGGGCAGAATTTTATTTGAGACATAGGTCTTATTATTGATAATACTCTTTTTTATTAGCTGGAATTTTCCCCCAAACTTCTTTTTGACTTTGGGGAAGTTTGTGATGGTTGAGAATGTCAGTTTTCTGGGGTCTGACAGTTTAAAGATTTGAAATAAAGGAGATAAACTTGTGCTAACATAATTTACCTAGAACTGACTCCACTGTAATGAAGCTTAGGAGAGAAGTTTTTTGTTTTTTGTTTTTTTTTTTAATTTTAACTGCCTTGATTCTGAGCACTTAACCATTTATCTGGAATTTATGGCTTCTTGAGGTAAATAATTGTTCTATCAAACACTAACCCTTGCACTGATTCTTAGAAGCACCATTTACTGACTGGACTTGCCTTTCTCTGATTTAGCCAGTTCCTCTCTGCCCTCCTCCCCTTCCCCTTAGCACCTGACCATGCCTGCTTTCCAGCTACTTACCTCCTTGGCTGCTGCACTCTTTGCAAACAGCAGTACCTTTGTAGACATGTCTCTTTAGGACAGAATCCATGGGATTTTGTGGTTCTTTTAATAGAAATAGAAAATGCCTCTAACTCTTAAGAGGAAAAAAATCTAAATTGACAGACAGTAAAATGATAAGCTGTAATTGCAGACCCAGGGATGATTAGAATCATGTCTTTCATGTTTCTGTTTGCGTCCAACATGCCATGAACTCACTTAGAATTGGAACAATCTCACTTTAATCTTTTTTAAATCGCAAATTGACAAATTATGGTTGTATATATTTGTGGGGTACAGAGTGATGACATCATTTATGAATACAATGTGGAATAATTAAATCAAACTAATTATCATATCTACCACCTCAAATACTTATCTCACTTTAATCTTAAAGCTCTAATCTTAAAAGCTCTATTAAAACTTAATGCCTACCATCACATTCATTTGGATATGAGAAATAATTAGGAAACTTAAGGGTATTTGGTTTTCTGGGTGAGTGGTGTTGTGTAGCTGTGTGGGATGACCAGGAAATCAAAGCTAACAAAAAATAGGAAGCATTGTTTATATCCCAGCTAGAACCAGAAGCCTGAGATTCTGTGATCTTTGTATTGTTTGTTAATGAGGAAGGTAAGAGCTTCAGATCTGAGGCAGTAGTACTACTAGTTAGTGTTGCAGGCAGCCCCAAATTCTGGGTTTCATAGACTAAGGTTTGTTCTTTTCTCTGAGATGCCCCAACACGCCTTTGTACCTCTAAAGACAAATTACTGGGCTCTTACTGTGTTTACAAGTCATTTGTGAGAAGTTCAGTGTCGTCAAGGGCATTATGGTTGCCGTGGGAATGGGGGCTTAAGTCCTGGGTAGAGTAAAATCAGTCCTTTAAAAAAATTATACAAAGTATTGCAATGGAATTTTTTTTTCAAGTAATAAATACACGTGGTTTAAAACGTGAAATAATATACCAACTCCTGTCTCCTGAGAGAGAATTGCTTTGAACTCTTAGCTCTTTTTTATCGTCTGTGTTTCTGTTTCCTGATTTATCGATTGTAGACATCATTGATTGTTTTCTTTCAAAAGGGATGAGGGCTTACCTTATTTCCTCCCCATCTCTTAATACCTCTCAGTAAAGGCATGTTATTGGTTTTGCTCCTTTATTAGTTACCAGTAACTTTCATACATACCAGCAGCTTTTATAACTGATTCATCTACAAAGACAGTATCTTTTTTACTTCATTTTATTGGGTACAATAAATTAAGGTCTAACAGAGTTAGACCCAATTAGGTCTACACCTAGGGCTCTGGGAGTTGTTGGACATAAATGTTCTGCAGAAGTAATCCCTTATTTCTTGTTTTCCTTGTGTGTTACAGTTAATCTGGAGATACTGAAAATGTCTCATTTTGGGTTTTGTTATAATCTTTGACTTTTAAAAAATGTTTTACAGAAAGAAATACCTTCCTTCAATAGATGAAGATGAAAATACAGAAGAAAGAGAAGCAGGTAAGTGATCACATTTCTTTTAAGTGAATGCATCCAGGGTATCTTGGTGCTTTTTCAACAAGGGGAGACACTGGCAGCGTTGGCCTTAACCTCTTAACTTCCCCTGTTGCCTGTATTGTAGTAACTGAGAACTCTGTTCTGAATGACTTAATAATAGGAATTTTTCTTGTTGCTCAGTTCATCTTCATGTAGGAGTAAATGTAATGAAAACTGTACATCAGAATATTTTTCAAATTAGCCAAGTAGAAGAGAAAAACTTCCTCCCTTGGAACAGCTTTCTGAGTCTTATCTGAAAGATGTGACCAATTTGTTATAGTTTATATATGTATCCTTCTGGATTTTTGGTTAAACAAAAAGCATTGTTACTTACAAAATCCTTATTTATAATGATCTGTGGATGGGTTCCCCCTAGAGAGAATAGTGAAATAATGAGAAGAACAGGAGGATCAACTCTTTGGTATTTGGTTTTTTGAAGGGGATTTGGAATGGAGAGTGTGATTTATCTTGCCAGGATCTCTTTCCTTGGTTAGTACTGCTTTGCCGTGGGTGGTAATACATTCAAAGGAATTCTGAGACCTCAGTCAGGAGGTGAAATGGGAGATTTGTCTCTGTCTCTTGGAAATGGGCTATTTCTGATGGACTGGTTTTTCTTTTACAGAATTGAATGATAACCTGGGAAGTGGGGTATCTAAATCCCTGCTTTTCACTGGGACTCTGTAACAAAGAGGTTGGATGAGACTAGCCACTCTTACCTTTCCAGTTTGCTCCTAGGGAACCTTAGTCTAGTAATAGGGTGACTTAGGGTTATGGTTCCAAGGACTACCCTCTGGTCTGTCCTTGGTGGATAGGTTGATTTTGGAAATTAATTAACTCATCTACTGCCAGATAACAAGAAGAGCAGTGACTAAATACTGTCTTCACACTGGATTTATATCTGTCCTAGCTCAAAGAGTTGTCAGCTGATAGGCAAATACCACGTGGAATGCAGTTCCATCTGCCAGGAACTTACCCTATGGATATACTTAGGTGTGCAAAACTGTGTGTATAAAGGCTTGAATTGCTGTTTCACATATGTTAGCAAAAATGGAAAAGAACCTACACATCCATCAAAAAGGGAACTGTTTAAATCATAGCACCCCCACCTAGTGGAATATTATGCTGCTGTTAAAAAGAACACAGCACTGGCTGGATGCAATGGCTCACACCCATAATCCCAGCACTTTGAGAGTTCAAGGCAAGCAAATCACCTGAGGTCGGGAGTTCGAGACCAGCCTGGCCAACATGGTGAAACCCCATCTCTACTAAAAATACAAAAAAATTAGCCAGGCATGGTGGTGGGTACCTGTAATCCCAGCTACTCAGGAGGCTGAGGGAGGTGAATTGCTTGAACCTGGGAGGCAGAGGTGGCAGTGAGCCAAGATTGTGCCATTGCACTCTAGCCTGAATGACAAGAGCAAGACTCCTTCTCAAAGAACACCTTACTGAAGAGAACCTCAAACCCTCAAAACTGTTGTCATTTGTGATATGTGAGCAGGTTTACATTTCTTAAAGGAATCTGCACATTTTTTTTTTTTATTTTTAGACATCCTTTAAGATAAGCATTTATTTAAATCAAAACATTCTATAGCAATTACATCAAAATGAATTCTGGTTTCTTTCTTGTGAGATTTTTCTGGTTTATGTTAAGACCTTTGGTATGTTAGCCAGCTGTTACGTAGCTTCAGTTGGATGGGTTTTGTTTTAGACCTCATGGTAATGTTGGTGAACAGAACGGGATTTTTCATTTAAAAGTTAATATTAGATAGGATAGAGAAAGAGATTAAATAAGTGAGCCACTTGCAGAAAGGCTTGCTTCTACTCCTCTCATAAATACAGATGGTAGGCCATACTGATGTCTGAATTGTAAGAAGTTGCAGAGCATGAAAATAAAAAATTGTGTTCAAGTTAAAGCAAAATAAAGGCTCCAGGATGGAGAGAGTTCTGTACTTAACAGAGAAGAGGCCCATATTCTGGAATGAACTTCAGCTTTGATTTCCATAGAACAAGATTGAAATTCTGACTCTACCATTTAGTTGTATAACTTGGGGTAAGTTCAGCCTTGTCAAATGATCGTTTATCAAAATATTTTCCTTTGTGCTTCTTAACTAGCTGGGCATTCCTCAGCACCACTGTTGATGCCATTTATGATGTCACGAGGGTGGTGGCCATCAACATTGCAGCCCACAAACTGGGCAGTCCCCAGGATCTCTTTAATAGTTCCACTAAGTTCTTAAGTTCTCTGGCTAAAGATCAGTGCTGCATCTGTCTAGCAATGTTGACAGTCTCATCAAAAGTGACATTTCCACTGTGTTTAATGTTTTTCTGTTTTTGTCTCTTGGCGGTTCCTTGAGCGCTTTGATGATCAGGGCAGAGGCAAAAGGTACTACCTCAGTCGGGGCCTGTCTGTTTTGAATGGTCAGTTTCACCGTAATCCTAGACTCCTCCAGTCACCAGTTGCCTTGGCAATGTCATCACCAACCTTTTTTGGAGATAGATCTTGGGGGCCAGTGCAGACATGGCACCAACTTCACCCCGACAATCTGATCTCATTGGGATCGAACTTCAGTGGTTAGTGGAAGCAGCTGGTGTCAGATGAATTCGATTCAAGACAACCCAAGGAGGTTGCACCTTGACCTCCCTTGAGCCGAAAGATGAAAGCCAGCCTTGTTTTTCTGTCACTTAAATGGGAGCAGTCATACATGCCTCACATAATAAGATTAGGATTAAGTGGGGTAATTTGTCGAGTACTTGGTATTCAGTTTGTCAGTGGCAAAGAATCTTTCAATTTAACAGTAAAAGTAACGATCAGACTTTGTCTTTTCTCTTACCATGATTCTGAGATGTTAGAAGTAGCGGCAAATAAAATATCCACCTTTTAAAAACCCTCATTCCTATTAATTCACTTTTCCTCTTCCCTGGAGAAAAATAGCATGTAAATTTACTCTGATCTTGATATTCCTCATTTCTTTGTTCAAAATCTTATCAAGGTTAAATTAAACAGATGGTAGATTTTTACAAATTAAATTAAAACTCAGTAATAAATAATCATGCTTCTTCTTAACCAGAAAGGGCATAATAGGAGTGATGTGCCCAGAACAAAGGGTTCAGAGATTGGCTTTGTTTTGCCTAAAGAAGGGTTGCGAGAAAAATAGACTTTAACAAAATGTTTAAAAATGAATCACTCAGGAGAGCTATAGACTTTTTATCTACGTTAAAGAGAACTAAACTGCTTCTAAGAAATATGTTTATTTTAATTCTTGAGATGATTAAGCATTATTAGGCAGAAAAAAATTAGAGAAATAAAATGTGGCTGGGCGTGGTGGCTCACACCTATAATCCCAGCACTTTGGGAGGCCGAGGCAGGCAGATCACCTGAGGTCGGGTGTTTGAGACCAGCCTGACCAACATGGAGAAACCCCATTTCTACTAAAAATACAAAATTAGCTGGCCGTGGTGGCGCATGCCTGTAATCCCAGCTACTGAGGAGACTGAGGCAGGAGAATCGCTTGAACCTGGGAGGCAGAGGTTGTGGTAAGCCGAGATCGCACCACTGCACTCCAGACTGGGCAACAAGAGTGAAACTCCATCTCAAAAAAAAAAAAGAGAGAGAAACAAAATGTGAACTCTAATCATTGAAAACCTATTTGGCACTATTGATGTATAATATAGTTGTAAGTACTTCTTTGCAAGAGGGCACATCTTAATGTTAGCAGCAACAAAACTGTGATACAGGAATATTGATTTTTATTCATCTCAGCTCCTTGCTTGGCACTGGGAAAAGCATAAAAAATGATAAATATTATGTAATGTATAATATGGTCTGCAGCCCGGTGTAATCTTAAGGGGTAAGAGGGCTTTGGGACCACATATCCAGTGTAGAAGACAGTTAATAAGCAGTGAATACAATAGAAATACATAATATTATAAATAGGATGACAGCTTGGAGCTGTGACCAAGAGGTAACCCAGACTTGAATAACTACAGGAGAACCTTGCTTCCTGACCCCATGCTAAGAGTTGGGTAAGCAAAGCCCTTCATTCTTAGATCCTCTAGAAAAGATAAAGATGGGGAGAGTTTTCTTCAGATATACTATGAAAATATCAAAGACTTTCAGATTATTAGACCTTATTTTCCTCCCTGGAGTGAATATGGGTATAATTTATTCACTAAACAAATATTTGTTGAGTTTTTCGGCATTAATTCATTAATATTAATTCAGAAATATTTGTGTTCTACTTGAGGCCAGTTTCATTAGTAACGAAAACAATTTCTCAAGGAGTTTCTAGCCTGGTTACAAACTATTTATATAACCAAGGGGTGAAATATGCCTCGAAAGAGCCAGAGTTTTACCTTGTGGTGGAGGATCATGCTCTGGAATTGGAGAGTATGGGGGCTGAGGGAAGGTCAGCCCCACCAAAGAATTTGAGAGTGTTCTAAAAAGAGGTGGTGTCTTCTGTGGGTAGCCCGGTTTCAGGCTTTTTGCTTCACGGGACTCAGAAGGAAAGCTTTGGATGGAAGAGAATAATATAGGTGTATTTGGAAAGTTGAAAGACATGGTAGGAAGGGAGAAAGGAAAGGCCTGGAGTGTGGTGCTAAATTTTGGGTGGTGACCAAGGGTGAACTAGGACAGATAATCATGGTGGATTAGCAGACTGCCAAATTCCCAAAAGAATTAGTCCTGGCAGTCCACTAGGGAGAGATGAGAACTCAGTTCCTTAGGAAGATGTTTACTGGTAGGATGGATCACTAAGTCATGGTTCATAGTTCAGAATAGTGAAAGAGGAAGAATAACAAAATCAATAATATGGTTGAGTGAATAATTTACCTTTAAGACTTTTTGGCCTCATCCTGCTGAGGGTCTGAAGATCATCTGGGCCAATTCTAGTCAGACCTTGAGTTTGGTAGTCATTGGAAGGCCTTTTTCAACATGTGTAAGGAGGGTTAGTTAGTAAATTGTCCAATAGAAGCAAGACTCAAAACGGCCTTACCCTAAAATCATGTTTCAAAAGGACTTAAAAGGTACCAATCCACCACCTTTTTCCTCCCTCCTCCAAAAAAGAAAAGAAGTCTGAGCATTAAATGCTTTCCCCTATTTGAACATATCTTAATAGGTTTTTTTTCTCTTATTCTAATTCACTTTATGTTCAGTAACATATACTTGAGGCCAAAATAAAGTGACTGGGATAGCAAAATAACACTGACTTATTTCATGTGAGCTGTGAATGAAGCTAGGACTGTGTAGCCTGAAGAAATGAAGACTTAAGGGCATCACATGAAAAAGAGGTTAAATGTATCTATTGCTGGACCTGTGGAAAAGAATGGGACACATGGGGAGAGTTAGAGGAGGGTAGGCTTTAGCTTCATATAAAGAAGGACATCCTGAGAAGCTGAGCTGTGCGGCTCTGCCATATGCCTTGTGAGCAGTAAGCTCCCTGCCTCTAGAACTTATTTGTTATTATTTTCTCTCTCTCCTAAATTCTTTGCTTGTATGTTAGAAAGGTTGAGATGGGAGTTTGAACTCAACCTCAGAGGCCCATCCGGACTAGAATCATAGAGTTTGCCAGTACATTTATTTAGGGTCAAAGTAAATTGTATATAAGTTGACACAATTTTAACTAAAATATAGTAATCATATATTACTATGTAGTCATATTATATATTACTATGATATAGTAATATTACTATACATACACAGTAACATGATTACTGTGATATAGTAATCATATGATTATATGATTATATAACATGATTTTAGTACATATATAGTAATCATATTACTATGTAATATTTTATTAAAATACTAATATTTTAAATTTATTAAAATATTAACATTAAAAAATTATAAGTAGGATTAATTATAACAATACTAATATTAACATTTAATATTTAAATTGCACTATGGTTTTTAGTTCATGTTACTGTGTTATCAAATATGTCACTAGCATTTATGAGACAGACATAAATTTTTTTTAATGGAAATAAAATTTTAAAATCCTGTGCATAAAGAAGCTGTAAGTCTTGTAAGTTTACATGTAGAAAACACTATCATAAAAAAGACTACTAAAAACAACTAGTAGAATTGCCTCATCTCCTGTCTTGACCAGAGGAGTCTGGGAAACTCTGGTAAGCAAGTTTTTGGCAGAGCTTCAAAGTCGTGATGAAGGATTTGGATCTGTGACGTTTTTTAGGTCACACACAAGTGTTGATGTGACTGTGAAGAATTGCCTTCCTCTGCCTAAGTTTTTTTTTTTTTTTGGAGACAGAGTTTCACTTTGTTGCCCAGGCTGGAGTATAGTGGCACAATTTCATCTCACTGCAACCTCCACCTCCCGGGTTCAAGCAGTTCTCATGCCTCAGCCTCCTGAGTAGCTGGGATTATAGGTACCCACCACCACGCCCAGCTGATTTTTTTGTACTTTAGTAGAGACGGGGTTTCACTCTTTTACCCAGGCTGGTCTCACACTCCTGAGCTCAGGCAATCTACCCATCTCAGCCTCTCAAAGTGCCAGGATTATAGGCATGAGCCACAGTGCCTGGCCCCTCTGCATAAGCTTTTATTCATCCCTGGGAAAACTAGCCCAAAGTGTTAAAGTATTATGAAAAAAGCAAAAGTACAATAGGAGTTTCTTTTTCATTTTGATATGGTTTGTAACTTTATCATGAACTCACTATCCAGGAACTACATAATATTTAGATACTGAGTAGAAAACATTCTCATTTTGTAAGGATAAAAGAAAAATGATGTCTACTGCTAGCAAATTATACTCTTACGGATGGTGGTTGTAGACCTTTGGTAGCTGCCAAGTCCATGTTTAAAATGACCCTCATCTTAGGACCCTTCTGGGTGAAGTTGAAAAGTCTTAGACATCATTTATTTAATATATGTCCTACTACATTTATTTAATATATATCCATTTATATAATAAATTGTTTATTCTTGATGTGTTTCTCATCTGATCTGGAGTACAAGTGGATTTTTGAAGAAATGGATAGAAAATAAAAAGTTAGTGAGTTGAAAGTCTTCTGGGGAAAGGTTGAGGAGATACAAGGTGTGTTGGGGAATGGGTGATAGAAACAAAACAGAGCTTGGTTAGAGGTTCTTGCTGATTCTTATTTCTAAGTTTGTTGTATCCAGTACACGAGGCAGTGTGAAGTGATTAAGAGCAATGGCCCTTGAAATAGGAGTTAATTCTGGATTCAAATCTTAGCTTTACCACTTACTAGCTGCGTGACCAAGGTAAGTTATTTAGCCTATCTAGGCTTCTGCTCAATAAAATTGAGTCATAATATACCTCTATTCTAAGGTTGTTTTGGTTATGTGATACATTCAATAAGTTTAGTATCTTCCTAATATCCAATTTTTAGTAAAATTAACTATTATTATTGGCATCTATTTTATATTTAAAATTTCAAAATAATTCTGGGTGCTCAAGGGTCATTGTGACCACAGGGCTGAGATATATAAAAGAACGATTCCTTATCCATGAATACAGTCTTTCTAACTCTAGGCCGCAGTCTTGGTTTATTATGTGGCAGTGATATGAGCAGAGTTGGCCTGAGTTCTGGGCCCAGCGTCTCTGGTAGCCCAAAGCTACAGTAAAACTACACGTGGGCCAGGAATGAAGAGGTAGGAAAATAGTCCTACTCATTCTGCCAGATTCTGTTCAGCATCTGCTTGTCCTAGAATATATCACCAAATAATTCTAAAAGAGGTATCTCCTGGCCTTGGTTGGTAGAGCAAACATCATTCCACTTAAGCAGATTAGGAAATCGAGTTACTGTGAGGTTTTGGTCTACCCAAAGCCATAGTTGTTGGAAATAAAACAGGTAGTTTCAAAAAACGACACAGGCACTTATTAATTATTATTTTCCCTCTCTCCTCCTAATTCTTCCCTGTCAGCATCTAAATTTAGTCATTAATCCTGCAGTTTTTGTTACTGCCTAGAGTTACAAGAATTAGGTTGGTTGCAGATATAGAGAATTCAAATTTCTAAGACTCTTGAAACATGATAAAAGTATCCCCTACCCCCATCTCCCCATTTTAAATGCAAAAATATGGAAGTAAAGGTGGGGACTAAAAATGACAGAGTCAAGGATTTAGGGGTGGAGAGGTGTTGAAAAAACTGACATTACCAAATTTGTTGTCCACTCTGTAGTGCTTAACTTACCTGCTTCTCAGCAGCATTTGACACCCGTGATGATTCTGTCTTGAAATGCTCTCTTCTTCAGGCTTCTAGGATATAATGCTTTCTGTCTTACATTTTTTCCCAATGACTTCGCTCATCTGTTTCTTCTCATTCTGTAGGTTCTTTTTCCTCTGGGGATCCTTAAATGTTAGTGTGTGTCAGAATATGATCCTATTTTCTCTTCTCTCTTTATTTTTCCTGAGCAGTCTAGTTCATTCTTGTAGCAATTTTCCTTGGAAAATTATCCAAGAGCCTACTGGATTTCTCCACCTGAATTATCCTTAAATACATGCAACTGAACTCTCTTCCTCCTGGTTCTAACCAGCTGTGACTGTGTGAAGAACATCAGGATCAAAGTACCTGCTTTGTCACCTAAAGCACAGGACTCCTCAGTAGAGATAGATTAAAATACAAATGTTCCTGAACTTCATGATGAAGTTATGTCCTGATAAACCCATCATAAAGTCAAAAACTCATAAGTCAAACCATTATGAGTCTGGGACTGTCTGTATACTAAATGCAGAAAAAGAACCAGAGGGAGAAAGAGACAGACAAATGCACAATGGGACAGACGTTGTTCCTGCCCCCACTCAGGTCAGTCTTGCTAATTCCACACAAATGTCTTTGCTGAATGGGTAAGTTCCAGTACAGTTGCAGCAAAGTAAAAGCCAAGGATATGTGAGGAATTTTTTCCCCCCTGCATTTAGTATATTCCGTAGTCAAATACCTGTTTTTAAAAACATCTTTCAGAAAAAAGTGAAGGTGAAAAAATAAGACAATCCTAATTTTAATTAGAAAATAACTTGAGCTACCTGAATTGTTGTCCACACACTGATTTATTAATAGGAGCAGTTACCTCTTACTTTGAATTTTCATTTTTATTATTTGAACTTTTAAAAAAGATAGAAGGTTGCAAATTTTGATGAGCTTTTCTACTCATTTTTATGTTTAGCTAATTTTTACCACAGAACACCGTCTTCTCCCTGCTGGGGAAGATAGAAGACTCCAAAGCCAGCCAGCAGCGGGAGCCGGGGCCAGGCCTTGCTTACTACTGGGTTGGAGGTGCAAGGAAGCACAGCTGGATGAAGGGTGTGTGGTGGCCTTTCCAGCCCAAGTGCAAAGTGCACACTTTGTCCTGCACTTCAGTCAAATGTAATCTCTCAGTGCTGGCACCTCTCATATTCTGCCTTTAATTCTTGAATCTTTATGATTGGAAAAAACATGAAATGTCTGACAAAACCGTTTTTCCCATTTATTATAAAAGTCTATAAAGTTTTTCTGTTACATATGTGAAAGTTTTTCTATTAAAAATACCATGAAAGTAATACATTCTCATTATTGAAACTGTAGATGTCTATTAAAAATAAAACAACCAAATTTGCATAGCTTCAGATAATTACTATTAACATTTTGGTTTTCTTCCATTCTTTGTTCTATGCATAGATATTTATTGCCACTTCTATTTACACTTACAATTCTATAGACTTCCTTTTTCTCTTTTCCAAATGGTAGGTATCTGTTTCATCCGGTAACCACATGATTGAATTTTACCATAAGCCAGGTACTTTTCTAGTTACTAGGAATACCACAAAATCACTACCTCACAAAACTTACATTGTACTTATGGGAGACGAGTAAAAACAAAGAACAAAAAAAGAAGTGAAAGTTGCCTGCAGTCATATCACTCAGACATAATGATGGTTAATGTTTGGTATATGCCCTTGCAGACTTGAAAAAATTATTTTGAAAAGCTGTCATTCATATAGTATTTTTTAAAAACAAAAATGAGATTAAACCATAGGTTTTCTATGTTTGCTTCCCAAATGTAGACATGTTTCGTGTCTTTTTAAATTCTGCATAATAATGCCTGCATAGTATTATTCCAGACGATGGATGTACTATTTATTTAAATATTTTCCTAAAGATTGGCAAACAGGTTATTTATAGCTTTTTTCTCTATTAAAACCAATTGCATATCAGATATTCTTATACATAATCCTTTAGAGTCCTTACATGTTTCCTTAATTTATGTTCTAGAAGAGAAGTTGCTTTGTTTTAAAAGATATCCACAATTAAAATTTTAGTATTGTTGCGTTGTATTTTTCTCTAATTTGGTCTTAAGGTTGCTCCCTGGATAGTGGCTATAAATTCTAGCCCTGCTCTGATGGGGCTCCAGGGGAGTGGTTGTGTGTGTTTACGGTGTGCCTTTCACCGGATACTTCTGTTTCCTGGAGGGCAGCCTAATGCCTAAGTGACCAGTAACCAGGTGTCCCTCTCACAGAAGACTTATTTATACCGGCAGACACCTTGTGGCTCTTGTCTAACCTGTGTTTTGTGTCTAGTTTATTCCTACCAAGATACCCACCCTCTAGGAGAGCCCGGACCAGGAGGAGAGTTAGTTAATGTACTTCAGTCAGGTGAGATACAGAGAAGACAGCATAACAAAACATGTGCAATAACAGAAACAGTTTTATTACTTGCAGATCCTAGAGAGAAGAGAGCGGCACACCTCACAGGGCCAGTGAGAAGTGAAGAGCTGTCCAGGGCACACATGTTTAGTCAGTGTGTGGGGAGCAAGAGAGAGAGAGATGAACCCATGGATCAGAGCCTTCATTGGGATCCAGGCCATTACCCATTATCCAAGCAGGTTTCCTGCAGGGAGTTCTAATTGCTGGGTTTAGAGCAAGCAGTTAGAGTTCAGTGGAGTCACTGGGGCATATCTGGGCAGTCCATGCAGAGTGTAGGGGCCAGTGGGGCAAGACACATCAGTAGGTTCTCTGGCTGTCTCTTAGGTGGGTGGTCACCAGGGGGCAGTTGTAAAAGGCAGATATCTGGATTGACCACCTTGAGGAACTGGGATGAGGCAGTGTCAAAGGTAGAAACTGTATCAAAGGTGATCAGCCTCCACTTCTGGTATGAGAAAGTCCGGTGTACATCTAAAATGGATGTCAAAGCAATATAAAATTACAAGAATTCACTATATGTTGCTATTCTGTGCAAAAAAAAAGGCTTTTAATAGTTTACACTCTTGCCAGAACGTATGAGAGCACCATTTTTGGTATGTCCTTATATTGGATTTTTCAAAATGAAAATTTGATTTACATATTATAAAATCCACCCTTTTAAAATGTGCAATTTCATAGTTTTTAGAATATTCACAAGATTGTGTAAACATCACCACTATTTAATTTTAGAACATTTTCATAACCCCCAGTCTGTCTCTTTGTTTTTTTCTGAGCATTTCATATAAATGGAATTATGTGGCCTTTTGTGTCTGGCTTATTTAGCATATTTTCAAGGTCTATCCATGGTATAGTATGTTTCAGTACTTCCTTTTTTTCCCTTTTTTTTTTTTTTTTGAGACAGAATCTCACTTTGTCACCTAGGCTGGAGTGCAGTGGCGCAGTCTCAGCTCACTTTAACCTCCACCTCCCAAGCTCAAGCGGTTCTCCTGCCTCAGCCTCCCGAGTAGCTGGGATTACAGGTGCGTGCCACCCTGCCTGGCTAATTTTTGTGTTTTTAGTAGAGATGGGGTTTCACCATGTTGGCCAGGGTAAACTTGAACTCCTGACCTCATGTGATCCACCCGCCTTGGCCTCCCAAAGTGCTGGGATAATAGGGATGGGCCACAGCACCCGGCCCCACTTCACTCCTTTTTATGGCTGAATAATATGCCATTGTATGGACATACCACATTTTGTTTGTTCGTCTGTTGATGAACTGGGTTGCTTCCACCTTTTGGCTATTATGAATAGTGCTGCTGTAAACATTTGTGTAAAAGTTTTTGTTGAAACACCTGTTTTCAATTCTTTGTGTGGGTGTGTGTGTATGAATCTATGAATGGAATTGCGGGATCATTTGCTAACTGTGAGTTGTTGGATCATTTGCAGTGTTTAACTTCTTGAAGGACTGTCACACTGTTAAGTGTCTTCACCGTTTCATATTCCCACCAACAATGTATAAAGGTTTCGATTTTTCTACATCCTTGCCAAAATTATTGTTGTCTCTTTTTTTATTATAGCCATCTTAAGTGGGTGTAAAATAGTATCGTTGTGTCCTTGAATTTGGTTCTTTTTTGTTATTGAGTTATAAGAATTCTTTGTATATTCTAGACACTAGACCCTTATCTGATAAATGATTTGCAAATATTTTCTCCCGTTATGGGGGTTTTCTTTATGTAGTTGTTCCTCAGCATCCATGAAGGATTGTTCTAACGCCTTCCATGAATATCAGGATCTGAAGATGCTCAAGTCCCTTATTTAAAATGGGGTAGTATTTGTATATAACCCATACACATCCTTTCGTAGAGTTTAAATCATCTCTAGGTTACTTATAGTACCTAACAACACAAATGCTACATAAATAGTTGTTGTTGTATGTTGTTTTTAAATATCTATTATTTTTAATTGTTGTATTATCATTTTTAATTGTTTGCTTGTTTTCAAATATTTTCAATCCCCAGTTGGTTGATTCCATAGATGCAGAACCCTGGATTAGAGGGCCGACTGTACTTTCTTGATAATGTTCTTTAAAATGCAAAAGTTAGTAATTTTGATGTGTATTAAAGTTTTAAATGAAAAAATTTAAATTTCTTAATTATCCTTATTTCACATAAAATATCCATACATTTTAGGAAAAATTGGAGGAGGTCTAATTATCACTTTATTTAATTTTTCTTTCAAAGAAAGAATCATCCTAAATTTGGGGGAGGGAAATGTCATCACAGCGTGGAGAGTATCTTCCCTTTCAACCTTCATATCTCTATATATACCATTTGCCATGCCAATATTTGAAGAAACTTTTAAATGGTTAGTAAATACTGTTTATATGAGTAAGAATGAAAAGCTCTCTCTCTCTATTCCTCAGGAGGTTGGACAGAGAATAGTACCAGCTTGGAAGCAGCTTACAGGCAATGATTGTCAGGTATCCATGTATGGATTCGTTACAGATAGAAATACATGTTTCCTGACCCAAAACAAAAAAATACAGTGAAATATGCTTGTTTAATTTTTTTCAACCTAATGTACTTAAATTTAATGGTTTTTGCTGCCTGAGTTTTAGCATATTATTTTAAGGCCTGTTGAAAAGATATGGAAATGGTTATAACTGATGAAGAAGATTCTGTAACAGATAACGCTTCTTATTCTGGATGATTTTCTTAATTGGAATCTATTTTGACTTTCAAGTTCTTGAATAATTCTTAAAGGTTTGTCCATGGACCTCTGTTTGGGAACCACTGCCCAGAGCCATAATTTTTTTCATTACTTCTTAACTCCTTTTCAGCTGACTTGATCCGATTTATCTAGATTCAACTCTTTTAAGTGTCTTTTCCAGGAATATTGTAGATTGATAATTTGGAATCACAGAAACAGGTTTCTTACTAACAGTGCAGTTGATGAGCTAGCATTGCTGCATGTGTTGCCAGTGGACCCTCTCCATTTCATTCTTGTTTTCCTGGATTCTTGTCTCTATTTAAATTGCCGTCATAATTTGTAAAATACTGTTGGGACCTTGTGGCCCATCATCTCTAACCTGTTCCTTTTAGGGTCCGTTTCAAAGTGGTGATTTAATGCACTTGGTGGAAGCTGAAACAAAGCTTTTATTTAGGCTCTTTGCCTTTCCCCTCACTGACTTTGAGACATATGAAAGAAATATTTTTGTCTTATATTTTTTAATATTCATCAAATATATTTTCAAAGCTCCCAGGGTGCTTCAAAAATACATTTCTGGTAGACTTTTCAATTGTAATTTTATATATTTTATTACTAATATCTGCTTTTTCATCAAGAACTACATGACCTTTCCCGAAGTGGTTGCATGTGCCGTCACATTTAACATTTATTTTTATTTTTATTTTCAAGAGATAGAATCTTGCTCTGTTGGCCAGGCTGGAGTGCAGCAGCACAATCATAGCTCATTGTAACTTCAAACTCCTGGGTTCAAGTGATCCTCCTGCCTCAGCCTCCTAAGTAGCTAGTACTACAGCTGTGCACCACCACTGCTGGCAAATGTTTAAAATTTTTTTTTGGTAGAAGAGATAGGGTCTTGCTCTGTTGCCCAGGCTGGTCTCTAACTCCTGGCCTCAAGCAGTTCTCCCACCTCAGCCTCCCAGAGTGCTGGTATTACAGGTGTGAACCAGGATCCCTGGCTGCATTTAAGATTTCTTTCTTTTTTTTTTATTTTTTTATTTTATTTATTTTTTTTATTTTATTTTATTTTTTTTTTGAAAGAAAGAAAAAGAGAGGAAAGAAAGTGAGAGTGAAAGAAAGAAAAAAAAAGAATGTACGAGAGAAAGAAAGAGGAAGAAAAAGAGGGAGAGAGAACAGGATTCTTGTTCTACTGCCCAGGCTA
>CAUYLG010015536.1:0-21165 GCA_963573385.1 Cacajao melanocephalus | reverse complement strand
GCCTTGCTCAATAGATAAGAAAATTATCTGCTTGTTTTGTGATTCTCATGCTCTCCTAATTATGTTCTCCTTTTGCTTAGTAGTATTTTATCTTCTCCCCCAGACTTGCTGTGTTGTAACTTTCTGTTCCCCTTTATTGTATAGACTTAACAATACAGGTTAACGTCAGCTGCCAAAAGCTGAAGGTATATATTGGGACCCTATGCACAAATAAAATCGCTGTTTAGGCATTGCCTATTCAGTCCTCCAGACCCCATCTGTCTGTCTTTTTCTTAGCGCACTCTCTCTTCCAGGTTTTGGGACCCTCTTGCTGGCCAAGAGTCCCCGGCAGACGTGCCGTTCCCGATAGAAAAGCTTTAGCCTTCCTGAAGAGTCACTGTGTTTTCCACTTTTAAATAATACATCTTCCTTCTGCTTGGCTGCAGAGCCCGGAAACAAGCCCAAAGCTCCAAGAAGGCAGCTATGCCCTTGAGCACCCACGTGCCCCTCTCCCTGACATCCTCCTGCTTATTCCCCTCCAACCCTGACTGCCCAGTCCATCAGTCATGTATACTTTAAAACTAGTGAGTGAGAAAATAAACCAACCATGGACACCACTGGGGAGTCAACTCCTACCCCTGCCTCATAGGAACCAGGGGCCTGAGGCAAAGTGGGAGGCCTAGACTTCGACCCAATCCAGCAGTGATGAGGCAAAGCACCTATCCCTGCCACAGCAGGGTCACAGAAAGATTTAACCATTTACACAGAAGATTTAAGTAAGATCTAGAGTTGCCTGACATAACATATTCTACTGAGAAAGTCACTCATCATACCAAGAACCAGGAAGATCTAAAACCAAATTTTAAAAAATAATCAATTATAGGCCGGACGCAGTGGCTTACATCTGCAATCCCAGCACTTTGGGAGGCCGAGGTACGCAGATGACGCTGCAAGAATGTAAAACAGTGTAGCCATTGTGGCACACAGTTTACTGGTTCCTCAAAAAGTCACATCTATACCAGCAGAGTGGGGAAAATAAAAAATAAAATAAAAAGTCACAACTAGTGCCAGGTGCAGTGGCTCACACCTGTAATCTTGGCAATTCAGGAGTCTGAGGCAGGTAGACTGCTTGAAGCCAGGAGTGTAAGACCAACATGGTCAACACAGCGAGAATCTGTCTCTTAAAAAATTTCTTTAATTAGTCAAGCATGGTGTCATGTACCTATAGTCCTAGCTCCTTGGGAGGCTGAGGCAAGATCATCACTTGAGCCCAGGAGTTCAAGGTTGCAGTGAGCTATGATTACGTCACTGCATTCCAGCCTGGGTGACAGAGTGAGACCCAGTCTTAAAAATAATAATAAAAAGTAAGTTAAACATAAAACTACATTATTAACCAATTCCATTCCTAGGTATAGACACAAAGCATTATAAGCAGAGACTCAACACACTTGTAAGCCAATATTCATAGCAGCATTACTCACAACAGTCAAGAGGTGAAAGCAACCTGAGTGTCCACTGATTAACGTACAAAATGCGGCATACATATATAATGCACTACTATTTAACCTTTAAGATAAAGAAAATTTTGACACATGCAGATGAACCCCAAAGACCTAAGAAGTTCAATAGGTCAATCACAAAAGGACAAATATTATATGATTCCCCTTACAGGAGATACCTTGAGTAGTCAAATTCTGAGACACAAGCAGAAAGGTGGCTACTCATGGGCAGCAAGGAGTTAAGTGTTTCATGGATACAGAGTTTCAGTCAGAGAAAATGAAAACGTTCTAGAGATGGATGGAGGTGAGGGGTGGGCAACAATGTGAATGTACTTAATGCCACTGAGCTGTACACTTAAAAATGGTTAAAACAGTAAAATCGGGGTATTTTTGGATTTTTAGTTTTGTTTTGTTTTGTTTGAGACGGGGTCTCGCTCTGTCGCCCAGGCTGGAGTGCAGTGGCATGATCTAGGCTCACCGCAACATCTGCCTCCCGGGTTCCAGCGATTCTCCTGCCTCAGCCTCCCGATTCTCCTGCCTCAGCCTACACGCGTCCACCACCATGCCCAGCTAATTTTTGTATTTTCAGTAGAGATGGGCTTTCACCATATGGGCCAGGCTGGTCTCAAACTCCTGACCTTGTGATCCACCTGCCTTGACCTCCCAAAGTGTTGGGATTACAGGCGTGAGCCACCACGCCCGGCCAAAACAGTAAGTTTTATGGTATGTATATTTTACCACAATGTTTAAAATTTTTTAATTATATTTTTTTAAATTGTTACCAAAAAAATACTAATAATCCATCCAAGTTATTTAGAAAAGGAGTGTCAGATCAAGCTTTCAAAACTGCCAAAACTCAGAAGATTACCTGGTTGCTTGCCCCATACCCAGCTCTCCAAAATTGATTTGGCCCTATATACAGGTGCAGGAGTTTCTTCTTCATCTTTTTTCTCTTTGTCATTCAGATCTTCTTTCTTTGTTCCACTTTGTTCAACACTATCATCTGTAGAATTAAAAATTTTTTAATCTGTAACTGCTTTTCAAAATGCCATACCATTTGTCAGTCTTTGCAAATGTCCCTCCCCGAAATGAAAAGTTACAACACACATCAAATGAATGTTTGACAACTTAAAAAATAAAATACATCAATCATACCTGTAACAGATCCAGTACAATTTTAATAAAGAAACCAATATATCAAATTATTTAAAGCATGTCTTCCAAAATGATATTCCATCAACTTCCTACTAGATTTCACAACTGAGAAACTTAGTCTTTGATAGTTACCTACTTCAATTTCACACCAATTGCTTTTATCCAGGGAGTCCCAATGCTTGTGTATCCATGGGAAAAGGGAGGGTGCAGAACAGCAGTTCGACTTAAAAATCTTTTAACTCTTTACAATGCCCTACTCCACTGCCAAGTGAGAACCACTGCTATGCAGGGGCACTGTCACTTATGGCATCATTCAAGAGCACTGGGACACAAAGGAAAAGCTGAGAAAAATGACTTTAGGCCACCGACAATGTAAGGTTTCAGTGAAAAACAACCGTCATAAAACTCCTTACATAATAAGCAAAGAGAAGAGAGAACTAATCATAACTTTGAAGTGTAAATGCATCCTACTATAGAAGGCTGTTACTAAATAACTGTCTAAAGCACGCAATCAGAAAAATGTATCTAAATATGTGAGAGACATTACATCCTATCCAGATTACAAATAATGAGTATCTAAAAATCTCTAAGGAAACAGTTCCTCTGTTTACAACACTTCTGACACCAAATGTATGGACTTTTCCATCAAGCAATTCTCCAGTTCTCTGCAACACCTAGCTATGTGTCCAACAATGCAATTCAATTCTGAAACTAACTACCTAGAATTGGCACAGACTCCACAGGTTAGCAGCAGGAGAGAAAAGGTACAATGCTGGAAAAAATCCAAAGAACTAATGGCTGAAAACTTCCTGAGTTGAGCAAGGACATAAACTTGGCAGATGGAAGAATCTGCGCAAAGCCCAAACCAGATAAATCCAAAGGAAGCCGTGACCAGGCACAGCGTAACCAACTGCTAACCAGCAATGACAAAACCTTGTGAAAGGTGCCACAGAAAGTGGACATAGAAGAATGTGGTGTGTGGCCTGAAATTAAGGCTGTTTGTGCTGCCTGACATCAGTAAAAGAAAGCTTCGAAAAGCCTAACCACAAGGTCTCTTCCGAGCTCTGCTCCCACGGATAAGGTCCCAAAGCCAAAGAACCCTCCTCATCACGGAGACCAGACACCATCCTGCTCATCCATGCTGGCCCAGAGTAATTCAAACAAGCCAATCACATCTTCCCACGGGAACCAAGGTCATCTCACCCTCCTGGTAGTAAAAAATGTACCTCCCACAGCCCCTGGTGGTTCCCAGGTGTAGCCCCCGTGTGGCATGTGGTGTCCCCGCACCCGGGTTGTGAGCATCTGTGACTGCTATTTCATCTGTCCAGTGCTAGCATCCTGTGTTCAGCCAGCCCATATCCCTAGGGCAGGAATCTTCTAGGGTTATAAACACAACAGAGCTTTAACCAACCTTTCCTTGCCTATTTTACTGGTTCTATGATACAGCTTTTTCTGTGCAAAAAATCTGAACAGAAACTGCACAGAGGATACAAGAGTGACAAAGAAGAACATGAAAAGATGTTCAGCATTGTTAGCCATTATGGAAATGCAAATTAAAATCACAATGAAATCCCACTAGACTTGTTAGAATGACCAAACTAAAAAACGCTGATAACACCAAGTGCTGACAAAGGCACAGTACAACAGAAACATCACAGATTGCCAGCGGGAATACAAACTTAAAATAGCCACTTCAGAAAACAGTTCAGCACATGACCCAGCTTTCACACTACTAGGTCTTTATCCAAGGGAAACAGAAAAAACTGTATTCACACAAAATCTGTACAGAAATGCTCATAGCAGGATTACAATTGTGAAAAAAAGACAGAAACGAGCACAGGGTCCTACAATAGCAGAATGCATAAACACAGTGTAGTACATTGAAATGATGAAATACTATTCAGCAACAGAAAGAACTGCTAATACACAGAACACGAATAAATCTCAAAGATATAATTGGGAGTAAATGAAGATGGTTTCAAACTTTACATAAAATACGGTTCCACTTACATGGCATTCTCAGAAAGAACACCCTATACTGATGGAGAACGTGTGACAAAAAGGAGCAGCACAAGGGAGCCTTTCGGGAGATGAAACTTCTCCATCCTGATGATGGCGACAGTTACATGAATCTTATAGAGGTCAATATTTACTGAACTGGATACCGCAATGGAATAAATCTTATAGGATAACTTTTTTAAGTTTAAAAACAGGCTGGGCCTGATGACTCGCGCCTGTAATCCCATCACTTTGAGAGGCCAAGGTCGGCAGATCACCTGAGGTCAGAAGTTCGAGACCAGCATGACCAACATGGAGAAACCCCAACTCTACCAAAAATACAAAATTAGCCAGGCATTGTGGCGCATGCTTGTAATCCCAGCTACTTAGGAGGCTGAGGCAGAAAAATCACTTGAACCTGGGAGGCAGAGGTTGCGGTGAGCTGACCACCAAATGAGACTTTATCAAAAAGAGAGAGAGAGAAGGGGGGGTGGGGGAGGGACAGAAGGAGGAAAGAAAAGAAGGGGAGGGGAGAGAAGGGGAGGGAAGGGGAATGTAGGGAAGAGAGGGAGGGGAGGGGAGGGGAGATAGCTAGGTCCAGGAAGGACAGCTGGAATAGTCTGGTGGAATCATGTCAGAGCAGGGAGCTGGGTCTAGAGGGCTAGAGTAGGGTGTGGCCCCACTCCAGGAAGGAACTAGGAAATGCATCCTGAGTGAAGCAAGAGCAGAGTCCTGTCCTGCAACAGATGAGTATTTATCCTGATCTGATAAACTAAATGCAAATTTGGTAAGTATCACTTAGCCTCTTATTTCCTTAACAATATGGAAAATGAGAAAACAAAGAATTCAGAAGTTTGAGATATGAAACACATTTAATTCAGAAATCATACACAGAAAGGTAGGAAATTAATAGAGGAAAAAAACAAGGAGCTAATGAAAAGTGAAAATAGGCCAGGCAAGGTGGCTCACGCCTATAATCCCAGCACTTTGGGAGGCTGAGATAGACAGATCACTTGAGGTCAGGAGTCTGAGACCAGTCTGGCCAACATGGTGAAACCCCATCTCTACTAAAAATACAAAAATTAGCCCAGCGTGGCAGCAGGCACCTGTAATTCCAGCAGCTTGGGAGGCTGAGGCAGGAGAATTGCTTGAACCCAGGACATGGAGGTTGCAGTGAGCCAGCATGTCAACACTGAACTCCAGCCTGTGCAACAGAGCAAGATTCCGTCTCAAAATAAAAGAAAGGGAAAATAACCTAACATGTACTCTGCAAAGAATCTGGGCCAACAACAGTACATTATCCTTTTAAATCTTTACAAACAACCTTGAAGGAGACAGGCTTTGTTGTCTCCAGTTTACCAAGGCAGAATACAGAGCAGAACCCAGCCAGGAACACAGCTCAGGTGAGAACACAGGTGCTGGCTCTAAATGCCAAACTCTGCCCTATGCGTGTGTGGTCACTCACCACAGCCCAGGAGCCAAACCCAACCTACAGCCTGTTTGCGTATGATCTCAAAGCAAAGAAAGTATTTCACTTTTTTTTTTTGAGACAGAGTCTTGGCTCACCACAACCTGCACCTCCCAGGTTCAAGCGATTCTCAATTCTCCTGCCTCAGCCTCCCAAGTAGCTGGGATTACAAGCATGTACCACCATGCCCAGCTAATTTTTTCTTTTTAGTAGAGATGAGGGTTTCACCATGTTGGCCAGGCAGTTCTTGAACTCCTGGCCTCAGGTGATCCACCTGCCTCAGCCTCCCCAAAGTGCTGAGATTACAGGTGTGAGCCATCACACCCAGCCATAGTATATTTTTAAATGACTGAAAAATAATCGCCAGGCACGGTGGCTCACGCCTGTAATCCCAGCACTTTGGGAGGCCGAGGCAGGCAGATCACAAGGCTGAGGCAGAACGAGCCAAGATCACACCACTGCACTCCAGCCTGGGCAACAGAGCGAGACCTCGTCTCAAAAAATAAAATGTACACAGTGTTAAAAGTGGAATTTGGGGCTGAGCACAGTGGCTCACGTCTGTAATCCCAGCAGTTTCTGAGGCCAAGGCAGGCAGATCATGAGGTCAGGAGTTCAAGACCAGCCTGGCCAACATAGTGAAACCCCATCTCTACTAAAAATACAAAAATTAGCCAGGCATGGTGGCAGGCACCTGTGGTCCCAGCTACTTGGGAAGCTGAGGCAGGAGAATTGCTTGAACCCAGAAGGTGGAGGATGCAGTGAACCGAGATTCCCCCACTGCATTTCAGCCTGGGCAAAATGGACAAAAAAATGGACAAAAAAATGGAATTTGGTATGTGTATATCTATCTATATTTTCTAATAATAAAAAACACACATCATGCCACACTAAAAATAAAAACATTTACTAAATGCCAAAAAAAAAAACTCCCTAAAAACCACAATCATTTGGGATCTACATAAAGAACAATTATGCTCTGCTTTCTAACCACGATTTTTAAAAGAACAATGGACAAAAAATTTCATCAAATGCAATGAATAAAACATATACTTTGGATTTTTCCATGTACTTAGGTTTTCTTAGAGCATCTTTTAGAACTATGGTTTCACAGAAAACACTTTGGGAAACATTTTAATTAATTAACAAATACTGAAGGGCTAGGAGGAAGAGGCTAAAACTTCTTAAAATATACAGAATAAATTACTGATATGTGGAAAAAAAAAAAAAGGATGCTGATTCCTGCCATGGAAGGCACTGTCATATGGACACTCAGCCTCAGCATCCAGAGGTCTAGAAAAGGAAAATTTCAAGTCAGATAGAATTCTATATATACCATTTGTTTGGAACCTTTAGCCCTCAAGACCCCAAAATCATGACCTCAGTTTCAACACAACTGTCCTTAGTCACTGCCTCTGGTGCTGCCCGTTGTCTAAACAGAAGTCCTGATGCAACTGCTCTCTTGTTAGACAGTGTGGTTCTCAGTATCACAGGTATGTGCATCTGCTTGCAGGTATATGCATCTGCTTGCAGGTATATGCATGAAAGAAAAATGAACAGATGTGACTTTGAAGGAATGAATGAAATCTCACCCTGAAAACCTTTGTGCTATTGGAGCTAAACCTAAGCTTCAGTGTCGGAAAGTTTCCAAAAATCAGTTAAGTAGGGGAGTTTTACATTCTTTGTTGTTTCCATGAAATGGGAACAAATTGATACATAAATGGGGAAAATATGTTTTGTTTGCCGCAAATGATACACTGACAAATGCAGTGTGTAATTTTTATTTGCTGGTTAGAAAGGAAGTCAAAGAAGATGACTGAAATTTCAGAATATTTCATAGTTTTAGAATTCTCAAAGCATGTAAAACAGGAAAAAGCAGCTTTGCCCAGAATCCTAGGAAATCACCACAATTCAGTTGTAATCACTGCCTCCTGAACCACTGAGTCTGTTCTCTGTATTTTTATTAGACTTTTGTTTTGTTATCTCCCAAGTTAATATTGTATTTAAATACCAAACAGCCAAAAAAGGAAACTTCTATCTCTGGGGAAAAAAAATATTCAGAAAAATGTATTCAGTGTATCTAATACTGAAACGGAGAAAAGACTTAATGTTAACAACAACAACAACAAAAAAACTATAGACATTGACATGGAAAAGAGATTTAATGTTAAAAGAAACGTTATATTAATTGAGTAATATCCTCCAGATGAGAAGTGCTATATTAAATATAAACCCATTATGTTGTTAAATAAAAAAAAAAAAAGGATGAAAATCAAAAAACACTATGCAGAGTGAAAGACAACACACACAGAAGAGCCTGCCTACATGATTCCATCAATCAGGCCAGCTGTTGCCTCTGGGAAGAAGGGGCAGGACACAAGAGAAGTTTCTAAGCAAGAGTCATGATAAAGATGTGGGTTACACAGGTTACATTTATCAAAACTTGTGAAATGGTAAACTCAAAATAGATGCATTTCATTATACATAAATTTTACCTGAAAGTCAAAAAATAAAGCTGAACTGGAATTAATGACATACTTGAGTGTCTAAGGAAGTAGGTGAAACAAACAGTAGATGGACAGTCAGGATGTGGAGTCAAACGCAGCGGCAGAACATGAGGGTGGGTCTGCAGCCACTCACTGCACACTCTTTCAGCTACTGTCTGTGTGTGAACATTTTCAAACAAATATTTTTTAAAAAGGGTAACTCTGCTTGACATTGAAACTGAAAAGGGAGACTAATACTTTTTCCCATGGACTTTTTTTTTTTTTTTTTTTCTTCTGAGATGGAGTCTCACTCTGTCGCCCAGGCTAGAGTGCAATGGCATAATCTGAGCTCACTGCAACCTCCACCTCCCAGGTTCAAGCAATTCTTCTGCCTCAGCCTCCCAAGTACTTGGGATTACAGGCATCCACCACCACGCCTGGCTAATTTTTGTATTTTTAATAGAGATAGGGTTTCACCATATTGGCCAGGCTGGTCTCTAACTCCCAACCTCAAATGATCTGCCCACCGCAGCCTCCCACATTGCTGAGATTATAGGCATGATCCACTGCAGCCAGCCCCCATGTATTTTCAAGTGGACACTATCCCAATTCATTCCACAAAAGAAGAAATAGCGCCTTCAGTCTACCACTCTCCCAACTGAGCTATTTCAGCTTAGAAGAAATACTTTCTAAGGTAGTAGAGCTTTATCCATGTTAAGGACTCTCAAGTAGGTGGACCAACAAACTTCAACAATGGGTCTCAAGCAAGGCTTTTCAGATTTACTAAGTTTTGGGTATATTTTTTAAATAAAAATATACGAGCACCCATTTTTTTTAAAAAAAAACCTCAATAGTGATTCTGACACAAAGCCACAGTTATGAACAACCTAACGATAGTCTTACTGATCTCTCAAAACTACAAGCCAGGCTGAGCGCTGTGGCTCATGCCTGTAATCCCAGCACTCTGGGAGGTCAATGCAGGCGGATCATGAGGTCAAGATATCGAGACCATCCTGGCCAATGTGGTGAAACCCCGTCTCTACTAAAAATACAAAAATTAGCTGGGCGTGGTAGTGTGCATCTGTAGTCCCAGCTACTTGGGAGGCTGAGGCAGGAGAATCGCTTGAACCTGGGAGGTGGAGGTTGCAGTGAGCCAAGATCATGCCACTGCACTCCAGCCTGGATGACAGAGAATGACTCAATCACAAAAAAAAAAAAAAAAAAAAAAAACTACAAGCCTAAATAAGATTGTTCACTGGCATTTCCTTGCAGGCCAAAGGCTTCCAAAACCTGTGTAATATACTCCCAAAGGAAAGGCATACAGGAAAAATGTCAGAAATAATTATTTTCATGGAATCTTATAATAATCAATATTTAGTTAGCCAAGACAAGATCTGTCTCAAAACTTAAATATTAACCAGTTCCTATAAGCTGCACACTAGACATTAAAGAACACCACAAATGCAGCAAGATGGTTTTGCAGTAAAAATGCCTTCAACTCACATAAAACAATAAAATCCAGGCAGCTTGTATTAACTACCATTTTAGACAACAATCTCCAAAGCAAAAAGCAAAACTTAAAAGAGTTAAGCTCGAAGTTCCTGTTCCTATAGCACATTACAAAATTTCTATAAAATGCATTTTATAATGGTCTTTACAAAATAAAAAACACTAGTTAAAGGCCCTTACCTTTTCTAGTAGGGAGATCTCCATTCTGGGTTGATTCTGTTCCAGTGTATACAATTTCTCCATCTTTAACCATTTCATTCCACAAACCACAGAGTCCATCTCTCGTGAAAGCAAGCTAGCAATGATAAACAAGATAAGCTTACGGAGTGCTCACACACACATTGTAATTTTTCAAGAATGATATGAAAAAAAAATCTCAATCCCCCTTATGTATTCAATCATTCATTAATAAAATCAATGATTTAATTAGTGACTTAACCATTTTACATTTAATGAAGATCATCCAGGAAATGTAAATGAAAATAATAATAGTGTAAATACTATGCTACCTCTTGTGTAACATACAAGAAAAAAAAAACGTGGCCGGGCACAGTGGCTCATGTCTGTGATCTGAGCACTTTGGGAGGCAGAGGAAGGCGGATCACAAGGTCAGGAGATCAAGACCATCCTGGCCAACACGGTGAAACCCTGTCTCTAATAAATAAATAAATAAATAAACAAAATACAAAAAATAAAAATACAAAGAATTAGCCGGGTGTGGTGGCACATGCCTGTAATCCCAGTTACTCTCAAGGCTAAGGCAGGAGAACAGCTTGAACCCAGGAGGCGGAGGTTTCAGTGAGCTGAGATTGTGCCACTGCAGTCCAGCCTGGGCAACAGAGCGAGACTCCATCTCAAAAAATAAATAAATAAGGTTTTAAGTATAAAAGAGGGGGGAAAAATCAAAGAAATTTTGAAAAACAACTTGAAATGGAAATCTATGAACTTTATTTTTTTTTTTAAACTGAGTCTTACCGTATCACCAGGCTGGAGTGCGGTGGCACAATCTTAGCTTACCACAACCTCTGCATCCCGGGTTCAAGTGATTCTCCTGCCTTAGCCTCCCAGGTAGCTGTAACTACAGGTGCACTACCACACCCAGCTGATTTTTGTATTTTTAGTAGAGACAGGGTTTCACCATGTTGGCCAGGATGCTCTCAATCTCTTGACCTCGTGATCCACTCACCTTGGCCTCCAGGATTACAGGCGTGAGTCACCACACCCAGCCTAAACTTTACTTTTGAATATATTTGCATACTCTGTTTTCCGAAAGGACTAGAATCAATGGCAATCTGACAGCAAGTATCCAGATACTGGTCTCTGAGTACCATTTACCACTAAAAGAAACCAGGGCTCTTGGGGAAAATAGGTAGATTCAAGGGCCAGAGCAGACAAAGATGAGCCTGGAATATCTTGTTTCCTCAAAGAAAAAGCTGTTCAAGGCCTGGTGTGGAGGCTCACGCCTGTAATCCTAGGATTTTGGGAGGCCGAGGTAGCAGATCACTTGAGGTCAGGAGTTTGAGACCAGCCTGGCCAACATCGCGAAACCCCGTCTTTACTAAAAATACAAAAATTAGGTGGGCATGGTGGTAGGTGCCTGTAACCCCAGCTACTCAGTAGGCTGAGGCAGGAGAATAGCTTGAACCCAGGAGGCGAAAGTTGCAGTGAGCCAAGATTGTGCACTGCACTCCAGCCAGGATAACAAGAGCAAGACTTCATCTCAAAAAAAAAAAAAAAGCTATTCAAAGACTGAAAAAGACTCCCAGCCAAATTTAAAATAATTATAATAACTGTGAATATCAAAATGAAATCCACCTTTGCTCATCTGCATTTGTGCGTCAGAAAAGCTTTCCCAGAACAGGAGAAGACAGCATTTCAGACATGGGGGAAGGCATCCATTCTGAAAACTGCATATGCAACGGAAGCCCTCTTGTCCAGCAAAAACAAACAAACAAACAAAAAAAACGGCATTTTTAATTAAAAGAGACCAATATGTTTGCCCATTTTTTTTTAACTTCTGTAGATACACACTAGTTGTATGTATGCATGGGTTACATGAGCTATTTTCATACAGGCGTACTATGCGTAATCATCACATCAGAGTAAATGAAGTACTCAATACCTACAGCATGTATCCTTTGTGTTACAATCCAATTATACTTTATTTGTAAACTGACAATAAAGTGACTGTAGTCATCCTGTTATGCTGTCAAGTACTAGATTTTTATACATTCTATTTAACTCTATTTTTATACCCATTAACTATCTGCACTTCACGCCCACTACCTTTCCCAGTCTCTGATAACCATCGTTCTACTCTACCTCCATGAGTTCAATTACTTTCATTTGCTTAGCTCCTACAAATAAATGAGAACATCCAAAGTTTGTTTTTCTGGGCCTGGCTCATGACATTCTGTCCCTGACTTAACACAATGACCTCCAGTTCTATCCCTGTTGCGGCAAATGACAGTATTGCATTCTTTTTTATGGTTGAATAGTACTCCATTGCATATATATACGACTTTTCTTTATTCATTCATCTGCTGGGGGACACTGAGGCTGCTTCCAAATCCTGGCTATTGTGAATACTTCTGCAATAAACATGGGAGTATAGATGTTTCTTCAACATACTGATATTCTTCCCTCTGGGTATATACCTACCAGTGGGATTGCTGGATCATATAACAGTCCTATTTTTAGTTTTTGGAGGAATCTCCAAACTGTTCTCGATATGGCTGTGCTAATTTATATTCCCACCAACAATGTACAAGGGTTCCCTTTTCCCCACATGGTGTCCAGCATTTGTTCTTGTCTTCTGGATAGAAGCCGTTTTAATCAGGGGAGATCTCACCGTCACTTTGATTTGCATGTCTCTGATGATCAATCATGTTGAGCACCTGTCCATATTGCCTGTTTGCCATTTTCCTTCTTTTGAGAATGTCTATTCAAATCTTTTGCCAATTTTTATTGGATTATTAGATTCTTTTCCTATGGAGTTGCTTGAGCTGCTTATATTAATCCCTTGACAGATGGGTAGCTTGCAAGTATTTTCTCCCGTTCTGTGGGTTGTCTCTTCATTTTGTTGGTTCTTTTCTTTGCTGTGCAGAAGCCTTTTAACTTGAAGTGAACCCATTTGTCCATCTTAGTTTTCGTTGCCTGTGTGTATAAGGTATTACTCCAGAAAACATTACACAGCGCAATGTCCTGGAGAGTTTGTTCAGTGTTTCCTTTTTTAGCACTTTCATAGTCTGAAATCTTAGGTTTAAGTCTTTAATCCATTTTGATGTGATTTTTGTATATGGTGAGAGATGGGGTCTAGTTTCATTTTTCTGCATATGGATATCCCATTTTCCCAGCACCATTTATCAGTGAGGCTATCTTTTCCATAATGTATGCTCTGGGCACCTCTGTCAAAAATAAGTTCACTGTAGATGTATAAATCTATTTCTGGGTTCTCTATTCTGTTCTATTGGTCTATGTGGGTTTTTATACCAGCGCCATGCTATTTCGGTTATGATACCTTTGTAGTAAAATCTGCACTTGATCTAAGCCAAAAGAGACCAGGAAGTGACTGTAGTATAATTTTAAGTCAAGTAATGCAGTTTCTCCAGTTTTGTTTTTAGCTCAGGATGGCTTTGGCTATTATGTCTCTTTTGTGATTCCATATAAAATTCAGGATTTTTTTCTACTTCTGTGAAGAATGGCATTGGTATTTTCATAGGGATTACACTGAATCTGTAGATTGCTTTGGGTAGCACAGGCATTTTAACAATATTCATTCTTCCAAATCATGAATACAGAGTATTTTTTCCATTTTTTTGCGTGTCTTCAATTTCCTGCACCAACATTTTGCAGTTCTCATAGTAGAGATCTTCCACTTCTTAAAGTTTATTACTAGATATTTTGCTTTAATTGTAGCTATTATAAATGGGATTATTTTCTCATTTTTCATATTGTTCACTGTTGATGTATAGAAATGCTACTGATTTGGCTGGATGCAGTGGTTGACACCTATAATCCCAGCACTTTGGGAGGCCAAGGCAGGCAGATCATCTGAAGTCAGGAGTTCAAAACTAGTCTGGCCAATCTGGTGAAACCTCCTCTCTACTAAAAATACAAAAATTAGCCAGGCATGGTGGCAGCTGCCTATAATCCCAGCTACTCAAGCAGCTGAGGCAAGAAGATTACTTGAACCTGGGAGGCAGAGGTTGCAGTGAGCCGAGATGGAGCCACTGCACTCCAGCCTGGGCGACAGAGCGAGACTCCGTCTCAAACTATGATATCTTATGTTAATTTAGTATCCTGCAATTTTACTGAAATTATCAGTTCTAATCATTTCTTCGTGGGGTTTTTAGGTTTTTCCAAATAATCATCTGCAAATAAGGATAATTTGGCTTCTTCGTTTCCAATCTGGGTGCCATTTCTTTTTTTTTTTTTTCTGAGATGGAGTCTTGCTTGTAGCCCAGGCTGGAATATAGTGGCACAATCTCGGCTCACTGCAACCTCCACCTCCAGGCTTCAAGCAATTCCCCTGCCTCAGCCTCCCAAGTAGCTGACACAACAGGCAGCCATCACCACGCCCAGCTAATTTTTGTGTTTTTCATAGAGATAGGGTACCACCATGTTGGCCAGGTTGGTCTCAAACTCCTGAACTCAAGTGATCCATCTACCTCAGTTTCCCAAAGTGCTGGGATTACAGACGTGAGCCACTGCACCTGGCCTTTAGTTCTCTCTCTTATCTAGCTACTCTAGCTAGGACTTCCAGTATTACATTGAAAAGCAGTGGTGACAGTGGGCATCTTTGTCTGTTTCAGATCTCAGAGGAAAGGCTTTTAGTTTTTCACCTTTCAGTATGATGCTAGCTGTGTGTCTGTCATATATGGCTTTTACTGTGTTAAGCTATGTTCCTTCTATAAACAGTTTTTTTTAGGGTTATCATAAAAGGATGTTGAATTTTATCAAATGCCTTTTCAGCATGAATTTAAATGATCATACAGTTTTTAACCTTCATTCTACTGATATGATGTATCCCATTGGTTGATTTGGATGTGGTGAACCATCCTTGCATCCCTGGAATAAACCCCACTTTGGTCATGATGAATGATCTTTCTAATGTGTTGTTGAATTTGGTTTGCTAGTATTTTGTTGCATATTTTTGCATCAATGTGCATCAGGGATACTGGTCTGTTTTCTTTTTTTGATGTCTTCATCTGGTATCAGGGTAATACTGGCCTTGTAGAATAAGTCTGGAAGTATTCCCTCCTCCTCTATTTTTCAGAATAGTTTTAGTAGGATCAGTAATAGTTCTTCTTTAAATGATAGGTAAAATTCAGCAGTGAAGCCATTGGGTCCTGGGCTTTTCTTTGCTGGAAGACTTTTTATTATTATAGTTTCAATCTCATTACCTGTTATTCATATGTTCAAGTCCTGGATTTCTTCATCGTTCAATCTTGGAAGGCTGTATGTGCCTGCAAAATTATTTTTTTTTTTTGATTCAGAGTCTCACTCTGTCACCCAGACTGCAGTGCAATAACACAATCTCAGCTCAGCGCAACCTCCCCCTCCCAGGCTCAAGTGATTCTTGTGCCTCAGCCTCCCAAGTAGCTGGAATTACAGGCACACAATACCACGCCTGGCTAATTTTTGTATTTTTAGTAGAGATGAAGTTTCACCATGTTGGCGAGACTGGTCTCGAACTCCTGACCTCAAGTGATCCACCCGCCTCAGCCTCCCAAAGTGCTGGGATCATGAGCCACCACACCTGACCTGCAAACTTACCCATTTCTTCCAGGTTTTCCAATTTATTGGCATATGATTGTTCATAAACTCTAATGATCCTTTGAATTTCTGCAGTATCAGTTGTAATGTCTTTTTCATCTCCGATTTTATTTGGGTCTTCTCTCTTTTTCTCTTAGTCTGCCTGAAGGTTCATCAATTTCATTTATCTTCTAAAAAAACCAACTTTTCGTTTCATTTGTCTTTTCTATTATTTTCTTCATTTCAATTTCATTTTCATTTCAATTTCTTCATTTTGTTTCTGCTCTGATCTTTATTATTTCTGTTCTTCTAATTTGGGGTTTGGTTAGCTCTTGATTTTCTAGTTCTCCAAGATGTATCATTAGGTGATTTATTTGAAGTTTTTCTACTTTTTTGATGTGGGCACTTATAGCTATAAATTTTCCTTAGTACTGCTTTCACTATATCCAACAGGTTTCGTATACTGTGTTTCCACTACCATTGGTTTCAAGAAACTGTTTAATTTCATCCTTAATTTCTTCATTGACCTGCTGGTCATTCAGGAGCATACTGTTTAATTCCCATGTGTTTGTGGAGTTTCCAAAATTCCTCATTATTGATTTCTAGTTATAGTCCACTGTGATCAGAGAAGATACTCGACGTAATTTTTTTAACTTTTATATGGCAAAAGATAGGAATCTAGCTTCATTCTTCTGCATATGGGTATCTAGTTTTTCCAGCACCATTTACTGAAGAGACTGTCTTTCCCCCAGTGTATGTTCTTGGTACCTTTGTCGAAAATGAGTTCACTGTAGGTGTGTGGATCTGTTTTTATGCCAGTACTATGCTGTTTTCGTTACTATAGCTCTGTAGTATAATTTGAAGTCAGGTAATCTGATTCCTCCAGTTTGTTTCTTTTTAATTAGGATACCTTTGGCTATTCTGGTTTTTTTGTGGTTCAATATGAATTTTAGTATTTCTTTTCCTATTTCTGTGAAGAATGTCATTGGTGTTTTGCTAGGGATTGCACTGAATCTGTAGATTGCTTTCAGTAGTATGGACACTTTAACAGTATAGATTCTTCTAATCCATGAACATAAAATATTTTTTCTTTTTTTGTGTGTCCTCTTTCTTTCATCAGTGTTTTGGAGTTTTCATTACAGAGATCTTTGTAATGATCTTTGATTACTTCCTACATATTTAATTTCATGTGTGCCTATTGTAAATGAGATTACTCCTTTCTTTTTCATATTGTTCACTGTGAGCACATAGAAGTGCTACTGATTTTTGTATGTTGATTTTATATCCTGCCAACTGTACTGAATTTATCAGTTCTCATCATTTTCCTGTGGAGTCTTTAGGTTTTTCCAAATATAAGATCATATCATGTGCAAACAAGGATAATTTGACTTCTTCCTTTCCAATGTGGATGTCCTTTATTTTTTTCTCGTCTGACTGCTCTAGCAAGAACTTCCAGCGATATGTTAAATAACAGTGGTCACACGGAGCATCCTTGTCATGTTCCAGATCTTAGAGGAAAGGCTTTCGTTTTTCACCATTCAGTATGATACTAGCTGTGGGTCATATATGGCTTTTAATATGTTGAGGAATGTTTCTTCTAAAACCAGTTTTAGAGTTTTTATCATGAAAGGATGTTGAATTTTTCCAAAGGCTTTTTCAGCATCAGTTAAAATAATCACATGGTTTATATCCTTCTGTTGATACGATGCATCACATTGATTGATTTGCATATGTTGAACCATCCTTGTATCCCAGGGATAAACCCAACTTGGTAACAATGAATAATCTTTCTAATGTATTGCTGAATTGGGTTTGCTAGTATTTTGTTGAGGATATTTGCATCAATATTCATCAGAGACACTGGCCTGTAATTTTCTTTCTTTGATGTGTCTTTGTCTGCTTTTAGTATCAAGGTTTGAATTTTTTTTTTTTATTTTTTTTTTTAGAAACAGTCTTGCTCTGTTACCCAGTCTGGAGTGCAATAGCACGATCTTGGCTCACCACAATCTCCACCTTCTGGGTCAAGCGATTCTCTCACCTCAGCCTCCTGAGCACCTGGGATTATAGGCACCTGCCATCATGCCCGGCTAATTTTCGTATTTTTGTAGAGATGGGGTTTCACCATGTTGGCCAGGCTGGTCTTGTACTCCTGACCTCAGGTGATCCGCCTGCCTGGGCCTCCCAAAGTGCTGGTATTACAGGCATGAGCCACTACGTTCGGCCCACAGTTTGAAATTTTAATGACTTATTTTGTGGCCTAACATATGGTCTACTTTTGAGGATGATCAATGTGCTAAAGAGAACAATATACATTCTGCAACCATCAGATGAAATGTTCTAGAAATATCTATTAAGTCCATTTGGTCTATAGTGCAGATTAAGCCTGAGGTTTGTTAATTTTGTCTGGATGATCTCTCCAATGCTGAAAGCAGAGTGTTGAAGCCTCCATCTATTAATGTATTAAGGTCTATCTCTCCCTTTAGCTCTAATATTTGTTTTATATACCTGGGTGCTCTAGTGTTGGGTGCATATATATATTTACAATAGTTATAACCTCGTGCTGAACTGGCCCCCTTATATTACATAATAGTTTTTTGGGTGTCCTTTTATAGTTTTCGTCTTGAAATCTATTTTGTCTCATGTAACTACCATGCTCTTTCTTGGTTTCAATTTGCCTCTCCCTCTTTCCACCCCACTGTACTGTCCTGAAGAGATGGGTCTCCAACTTGAAGAAGCAAGCAGTCAGTGAACTGCCTGTAGGGACTGGCAGCCTCCAAGAGCCCAGGCTTCAGTCCCACAACCACAATAGACCCAATTCTACCAATGAGGCAAGGCGCGGTGGCTCATGCCTGTAATCTCAGCACTTTGGGAGGCTGAGGCAGGCGGATCACAAGGTCAAGAGATGGAGATCATCGTGACCAACATGGTGAAACCTCATCTCTACTAAAAATACAAAAATTAGCTGGGCATGGTGGTGCACACCTGTAATCCCAGCTACTTGGGAGGCTGAGGCAGGAGAACTGCTTGAACCCAGGAGGCAGAGGTTGCAGTGAGCTGAGATGGTGCCATTCCACTCCAGCCTGGGCAATAAGAGTGAAACTTAGTCTCACACACACAAAAAAATCTACCAATGAGGACCTAAGCTCCAGATGAGAGCAGAGCCTAGCTGATACCTTGACTACAGCCTTGTGACACCTGAAGTAGAGGATGGAACTAAGCCATGACCAGACTCCTGACCCACAGAAACTGAGAGTATAGATGCGTGTTGTTACAAGCTACCAAATCTGTGGCTGGTAACTTGTTGTGTAGTGACAGAAACCAAGTCAGCAACCTTCCGTTTTTGTAGAAACAACAGTTTTCTCTCAGCACTCTTATTTTTTCTGTTCACATCACTAACAGGATAACTGCCATAAACATACTTGGAACCAAAACATATGACTTTTTGGTAAAAGCATCAGCTGGTGAGGGAGAGGTAAACTACTTCCTAAAAAGTGAGCTCTGGCCAGGTATAGTGACTCACATCTCTAATCCCAGCACCTTGGAAGGCAAGAGGATCACCTGGGCCCAGGAGTTCAAAACCAATCTAGGCAACATAGCAAGACCCTGTCTCTACAAAAAAATTTAAAATTAGCCAGAAGGCTGGGCACAGTGGCTCATGCCTGTAATCCCAGCACTTGGGAGGCCAAAGTAGGTGGATCACTTGAGCTCAGAAGTACAAGACCAGCCTGGGAAACATGGCGAAACCCCACCTCTAACAAAAACACAGAAAAGTAGCCAGGTGTGGTGGCAGATGCTTGTAGGTAGTCCCAGCTACTTGGGAGGCCGAGGGGGCACAATTACTTGAGACCAGGAGGTAGAGGTTGCAGTGAATTGAGATCACTCCACTGTAGTCCAGCCTGGGCAATAAAGTGACACCCTGTCCAAAAAAAAAAAGTAAATTAAAATTTTAAAAACCAAAATAAATCAATAAATAAGGTAATGTAAAAAATAAAAAGTGAGCCATGAGCACTTAGGTCCTCTGAAGTTTAACAAGTGAATGGGAAGGTCTGACTCGTCTACTCATTCAGGCAGAGGAGCGCAGCGAAGACTTGCCCCTGGGGTGCAGTCCCCACCACAGTGCACACACAAGGATGAGAGGCTAACAGTGGCCAGAACTCACAGCCCCACGTGGGCCATGCTCCCGGAGTTACAGACTATCTTTAGGCACTCAAGGGAATGCGACATTTGACCTGTGTCTTAAAGTAATAACTCAGTACTAACAATGGATAAAGGCAAAAGAAGAAAAAAACAGAAAAAGAGAAGATGAATTAAGAGGTTATTACCAAAGGTCAAGACAGAGAAAGGATAGTCTTAAAGATTATTTCAGGCAGGGCACAGTGGCTCACACCTTTAATGCCAGGATTTTGGGAGGCCGAGGCAGGCAGGCTGCTTAAGCCCAAGAGTTTGAGACCAGCCTGGGCAACATGGTGAAACCCGGTCTCTACAAAAAATACAAAAGTTAGCCAGGCATCGTGGTGCGTGCCTACAGTCCCACTGCTCAGGGGACTGATATGGGATGATCACCTTAGCCTGGGGAGGTCAAGGCTGCAGTGAGCCATGACGGTGCATTCCAGCCTGAGCAACAGAGTGAGACCCTGTCTTCAAAAAAAAAAAAGGGAGAGATCCAAGATGGCCAATCAGCAGCAGCTCAGGATTGTAGTTCCCAGGGAAAGCACAGAGAGCGAGTGGACGCCGCAATTTCAGATGAATTTCTGTTGCCCACAAACTGGGAGATACCCAGCAGAGGAGCCACATGGGTCGCCAGCGCGACTCTTTTGGCCGGCGCGGCGCTTCTCAGTGCAGAGTATACGGGACTGGGTGCCCTCTGAGTCAGGCTCCGCTGATCCCACCCCAACAAGGAGAACAGCAATTGGAAGCGCTGAGGACTAAGAGTTTCACAGTAAGCACAGCTGAACCCGGGAAGGCCTAGCTGTGTGGGGAAGGGGCGTCCACCAAAGGAAAACTAAGAAACAGAAAAAACTTCATCACCAACAAGCCGGATGTCCACTCAGACCCAATCTGAAAGTCGACAATTACAAAGATGACAGGTGGATAAATCCACAAAAATGGGAAGAAACCAGTGCAAAAAGGCACCCGAAATCAGAATGCCTCTCCTCCTACAGGGGATTGCAGCTCCTCATCAGCAAGAGAACAAGGCATGACGGAGAATGAGTGCGATGGAACTGACAGAATCAGGCTTCAGAAGGTGGATAATAAGAAACTTCTGTGAGCTAAAAGAACATGTACTAACCCAATGCAAAGAAACTAAGAACCTTGA